>VSMD01071439.1:0-154853 GCA_008750895.1 Mirza zaza | reverse complement strand
TATATTTAACTGTCAAATTTGGCTTTTAATTTTTCCAGGATGATTAGATTTATGTAAGTTTTGAATATTTTCAATCTACTCTATCAATTATATATGTTGCTGATTAACTTTGCTGATTTTAATACATCTCCAACTGAGAGCATAGTCACATGAGCACCCCACTTGACACATAGCTTAGACTTTATTTTTATGGTTTTGCATGCTCTCCCCTCCTCCTTTCTGTATATATTCCACTTGGGTTTTCCTCTTCTTGGGAGAATTCAAGTGGCAGGCATGCTCTGAGAGAGGGAGACATAAAGATCTTCACTAATCAAAAGTCCTGTGTGGCCATCAAACGAGGTAAGAGACCGGTTATATTTATACCGATCAGAATTATATCTGGATGGTTGCTCCGTCTATTTATAAATGATCGGCATGCAAGACAGATTCATTGTCATGTTAGTAATGGAATCTCACAATTATGAATTGTCCATTTGTATGTCCCAGGTATCATGGTAGATAATGACATGCATCATCTTGTTTAATTTTACCCTTCAATAATTATAGGGCATATTTACTATTCCCACTCTAGGGTGAGGTATCTACAGCTAATAATTCAAATAACTTTCTGTTGGTCACACCATAGTAAGTTGGTGGATCAATATTTCTATTGCACAAAGACCGAACTAATAAAACATTCTCTGTTATCTCTGTACTGTAGTTTGGAATAGTTACATGTCCAAAATGATTATCCTACGAGTGAGAGTTTAATAATAATAATGACAAATATTATTCATTAACATGATTTGTACACAAAAGTATTTTTAAACCTCACAAAGAAGGTAATACTGATGACCACATTTTCAGAACAAAAATAAGACACTAAGAGGGAGCTGTCCCATCAATGGGAAATGTCAAGTCTCAGAAAAAAAGGTTGAGTTGAAAATGTATGTGCTAATCACTATTGGACACCCATTAGAATGAGGGCAGAATAGAGATTCTCAAGAAAGGGCAGGCTATGTCTTCAATAATTTGGAGGGAGTCTATCAAAGAAATTGGTTAATGCCCATAGGTTCGGATATGAGAATTAAAACTCAGTGAGTTTTGTGAGTAGATGATAAAATAGAGAGATTACTAGAAATGGAAGGAAGTCTAGACAACTCTACACTTTTAAAATATGAATGTGCTACCCTTTGGTTGAGGGAAGAGCGACTCTGTAATGTGATAACTAGCTGAGCTGCCACTTGTCTCTTGTGGTGAAATGTTCTGTTTTCCTCCTTCCCCAGCAGACACACTAACTATATGGCAGCAGAAAATCACACAGATATATCAGAATTTCTTCTCTTGGGTCTGTCAGATGATCCTGAACTACAACCCGTTCTCTTCGGGCTGTTCCTGTCCATGTACCTGGTCACGGTGCTCGGGAACCTGCTGATTGTACTGGCCGTCAGCTCTGATGCCCACCTGCACACCCCCATGTACTTCTTCCTCTCCAACCTGTCCTTGGTTGACATCTGTTTCACCTCCACCACCGTCCCTAAGATGCTGGTGAACATCGACGCACACAGCAAAGACATCTCCTACATGGGATGCCTCACTCAGGTGTATTTTTTCATCATGTTTGGTGGACTGGATAATTTCCTCCTGACCATAATGGCTTTTGACCGGTTTGTGGCCATCTGCCACCCCCTGCACTACACGGTCATCATGAACCCTCGCCTCTGTGCCCTGCTGGTTCTGATGTCTTGGTGCATCATGTCCCTGATTGCCCTGGTTCATGTCCTGCTGATATTGAGGCTGAATTTCTCCTTAGGAACTGAAATCCCACATTTCTTCTGTGAGCTGGCTCAGGTTCTCAAGGTGGCCTCCTCTGACACCCTCATCAATGACATCTGCTTGTACGTGTGGGCTGTTTTGTTTGGTGTGTTTCCCGTCATGGGGATCCTGTACTCCTATTGTAAGATCGTCTCCTCCTTAATGAGGGTGTCCTCCACTGTGAGCAAGAATAAAGCATTTTCCACCTGTGGGTCTCACTTCTGTATGGTCTCCCTGTTCTATGGAACGGCACTTGGGGTCTACCTCAGCTATGCTGTGACCCCTTCTTCCCAGAGCAGTGCCATTGCCTCAGTGATGTACACGGTGGTCACCCCCATGCTGAACCCCTTCGTCTACAGCCTGAGGAACAAGGACGTGAAGGGGGCCCTGGAAAGACTGCTCAGCACGGCAACCTCTCGCCTGTGATGGACACATCACTGGTTCAGAACTAAGTGGACATTGTGGGCCTCCAAGACAAATGTGAATTCAAATATCCTGGCTTTCTCCTTTAAATGACATGTTTCTTTTGTTTATTTCCACAGCACCTATGAGTCTGCTCTTTCTCAATTCCCTTCAGCCCTGTAGATCATCTCTGCTTTTTAAGATGATTGACATGGTGGGTAGAGCTTGTTCCTCACCCCTGAGTGTCCCCAGCTTTGTCATTATTTCCTTTTCATGTGACAGCTGGTGCATTTCACCATTTATGGTCGAATTGAGAATGGGCAGTAGAGGGGGGACAATTTGCACGTTAGTGTGACCTTGATATGACCTTCAGAACAAGTGGCCATAGTCCACCCACTGATCCTCCTCTCATAATACTTGACCTGATTAACCTCTATCCTTAAAACAAGTCCCAGGACTTCATGAAGTTGCCACTCCCTGAACTTTCACACAGAAGTTTGTCGAAATGGCCAAAGGGGTGGACTGTAAAAAAAAAAAAAATGCTGTGCTGCATCTTCCACTAACACATCTCAGAATTAAAGCTTCATTCTTCCAGGTGTGGGCAGTATGGCCATCCCACAGCCCTCAGCCTCATCCTTCTTCAAGTGCTTTCCTCAGCGAAAGGAGGCTGCTTCACCCAAGGTCTGTGGGGAGTGTCACTGACCGACAGCCACTTGCGTCCCCAACAGTGTTGACACTGAACTTGCTCCTGGGCTGACACCCCCCCCCCCGCCACTGACTGAGCACAGCAAGACACCTGTGCATGCTGCTTCCTGGGCCCACACAATGACAACGATGACCTGGGTCAATTCCACCTGCCAGGGTGGTGACTCTTCTTCTTGGCATGAAAGTCCTGAAATTCCAGGCAGCATCACAGCTGGAAGGTCACTAAGACTTTTGCCCTGTCTCTAGAAAAGTTAGCCCCTCAGGAGTCAAGACTTCTACAGCTACACAATTTGTACTTGCAGGGACCAGAAGCACACATTCCCCAAGGGGCTCCCTGGGAGTGATGTTAGGTGGGGACACATAGCTTGCAATGCTTGCTCTCTGGACCCAGGTATTTTGAACACTGAGGATATGGGACACTACAACCTTTTGCTGACTTACTGTGTATCCGATATCCTTCCGGTTATGTAGCTGGTATTGCCTGTGTATTTCAATGCCTGCATTAATCATATTTATTCTCTTTGAAATTAAATGTGTTCCCATAGTTTCCACTAAACACATTTGTTAGAACACTATCCGAATCTCCATACTCCCTTTAAAGGATGCGTTAATCCCTCTCTCTCCTTCTATGAAAATCTTTACAGTTGGTTAATACTTGCCACCTGTATTTCATCTACATGCACTCTTTACTGACTCCACCTGGGCTATTGCTGCCCTGTTCCTCTATTTAGTGGTAATAAATGAAGCACTATTATCAACAAAGCCTCCCAAGTCACCAGTAAATGTCAGAGGTTATTTCCCCCTCCCAATTTGGGTCCTCTTTTCAGCAGAACAAAACTACTATTTGCTTTTCTTCCGAAAGAACAACTTTGGAGTGAAATGATGATTGACAGGGGCTGGGGGAGGGGCAAATGGGAAGATATTGTCAAACCGCACAGAATTTTAGTGATGCAAAATAAATAAGCCCTGGAGATCTACTACACAGCTTAGTGCCTCTAGCTAATAATCATGTATGGAATACTAAAAGTTGGCTAAAATGGGCATTTTATGGTAAATGTTATTATCATGCATTAAAATAATAAGGAATTCTGGAGGGAAATTTGGGAGGTGATTGATGTCTCTTTGGCCTTGATGGTGGTGATGGTTTCACGGATGTATCCTTACTCCCAAACTCATCAAGTTGGATGCAGTAAATATGTACAGCTTTATACATGTCAGTCATACATCCATAAATTGATCTAAAAATTAAGGGCTGAAATTTAGGAAGACAAAAACCTCTTTGCCTTCGTAACATTGTGGACACCAAAAGATGGAAAGAAATCTCCAAACTTTCTTCAACGGTGGCACATCCCAAAGCGATGGTGGCTGAGTTTGATTGCTTGTAGAAATTAAACTTTCCTGTAGGGGAACCTTTGCGATTTTAAATTAAACCAAAGGAAGAAGAGTTTTTCCCTTGAGGAAATAAATAAAATCCACCCTCGGCTACTACTCTGTAGACAGAAACTTTGACTAGAAACTTTGAATTCTTCTGTCTTCCTTTATCCCGAGAGAGAGCCCAAGTGTTTGAAGAGTGGGGAAACAGTAGTACAATTCATTTGATGAGGTGCTCTGGGATTTCAACTCTTGAGACGCTAGAAACTTTAAGCATGCCCCTGCTGCCCGGCACCCGTAATTTTCTGATGACAGAGTACGTGAAAATCAAATTAGGCTTCCCAGGGACAGATTGTGGAGAGGAGAAGGCTTCAGTGATAACCATCGGATAGAGTTAGCGTGATCAGTGAGGTCAGGGAGGGTAAGAAGCAAAAGAAGAAAGCATGCGCTGGGCTTTATCTGTAGAATAATGAGTCTGGGATAGTCCTCTATGTATTTAATCTGTGCAGGTGAAGTCCTTGGACTTTGAAGGTAATTTAGTTTTCACTGAAACTCATCCTTGCCATCACTCATTCTTGTTCCTTTTCTTCCTTTCTGGAATCTAGAATCTCTTTCCAGTAAGAGGTAGAAATGGCCATTTCTCAACTACATCATTCTCTGGACACATTCTCGTTGTATCTTGTCTGTTGTCTCCCAAATACTGTAGGTTCCTGTTTGAGGTCCTGTATCCAATCACTTCTTCATTAACTACTCACTGAAGATCTATTGCACACAAGGTGTTGTCTGTTTTTAATTTATAACTACCCACTTGCTTTTGCCGGGGTACCTGACTTACTGAAATCACCAAATAATTCTATATTGTTATTGCTACTGTTGTCATTATTTTTTTTCATGTCAGTGTCCATAATATAATCATTTCTAACATCTGGTGATTAAGATCATTTCATTTTTCTACTTTACCAATCTCTTCAACTATGCCATGGCCTGCTTATGCATTTAATGCAAAAGGTGTAGCATTTTAACACATTGACTGCCATACTAGAAAAAAAATATTTTTTCCTTGGGGTGACCGTGTTTTATTATGAAAATAGAATGAAAACTTCAGAAGCAAAATGATCCTTTCTTGTTGAATGAAAAACTCATGATTTTTTTAAATCATTTCCTGCATTTTTCCATGAAAAACTAATATAAAAACTTGAAAAGCAGTCATGTAAAATGTAATGTGAAAACTTGAAAAATAATTCATAAGGGTAAAGTGTTTTTCTGGACTTGTCGGGCTAAAGTATAATTGAAAGGTGAATATAAATAGAAAAACGAAATTTACTGACTTCTATTCATGTAATCTCATTTTTAGAATTAAATTGTCACTATTAATTATAACAATAAGAACATCAACAAGTAAGATTTTCACGAACTCACTGCAGGGTTTTGCCTGGGTTTTGCTTCATGAGTTAAATACAACTCACATGGCAGTTAATATGTTAATGTAGAAAATCCTGTTGGTTGTGGTTGTCAAGCGACCACTCGTTCCAAGGTTAGCATGTTATCCTTGTTTTTGTGTTTGTGTGTACAGCCTAGAGAGGCTGTACCTAGGCTGCTGACCACTGTAACATTTATTAATTTTCCTAAATACATTTTCTTGCACTGCAGTTATAATTAAGATTTGTCTTCCTCAATATATATTTGTAATGATCTATGTCAAACTCCATCCTAACTTGAAACCACTTTCCGGTTCCTACTCTAGGCATGACTTATTCATCATGTAACATTCTTTTAAAATAGACATGAATCTATTTTATTTACACTGACTCTTCAATATTGAGTCTGTATGCAGGCATAGGATGAACTCGAAGACATCTTTTTTGTGTGTGTGTTATTCTTGTCACTTTTCGTCTCAATAGCTATGAAACATCCAATATTTGTCTTTGTTGAGCAACTACTATGTGACAGGCACCACATACCTGCCTGGAAAGAAAAATAACGAGGCAAAAGAGTCACATCTCAGACTCGCAGGTAAACATAAAATTACCAACAGGAGATGCATGTAAAGCTTGAGTGCAGGTTTCTCTGTTGTGGGGCTCACAGACTGTCCTTCCTGTTGCTCGTTCTCTCCTCTCCCTGTCACTGGTCCCTCAAATCCCCATTATGAACCTCGCAGAGCCATCTGCAGCCCAGCCTTTTCTCCTCAAGCCCTAGACACTTTATTCTTTCTTACTTCCCCTGATTAACACTGATGATCCATCCTTCCTCTCTCAGCTCCAATACTCCTATTTTACGGAAGAAATCCCACGTATCCAACTTCCCAGACTGCATTGTTCCTCTATCATTTATTTTTCTGTCTTTAATTTATCAAACTTCCCTAGGCCTTAGTAATACAGAGCTTTCATCCATCCTGGAGAATATAAACAGCTATTTTCAAAACTCCAATTTGGCTTCGGATTTTTCTACTATGATTCGATTTGTATACGTTTTGAGCATGTGGAATCAAATCTATCCGTTGTAGACGTGGCTGATTAATTCTGCTGATTTTAACACAGTACACGTGAGCAGACACTTTTACACGTGCCTTGTATTTCATTTTAACGATTATGTGCTTTGTTTCCTCCACTTATGTGTGTAGTCCGCTCCCAAGTCCTCATCTTAGAGGAATTCACCTGGCAGGCATGCTCTCAAAGAAGGCGACATAAGAATCTTCGCTAATCAGAAGTCCTGTATGGCGGTCAAAAGAGGTAACAGACCTGATGATGGATTTCTAATGGTCAGAATTCCATCCCTGAGGGTTGCCCCATTTAATTGAGATATTGATAAATGGCAGGCATGCAAGACTCATTTATCGTGATGCTAATAACAGAGGATCACATTTATGAAATATCCATTGCACGTCACAGCGCCCACGGTGGGAAAATGAATCCATCATCTCACTTAATTACACTCTTTGGTCCAGGCAGAGAATATTTACCATTCCTATGGCAGAGATGAGGTATCTGCCGCTGAATGTTTAAATAACTTTCTCAAGGCCATGCAGCAGTAAATTGGTGGGTCAAAGTTCTATCCCAGAATGTCTGTTAAGAAAACATTTGCTAAATCACAGATCTATGCCGTCCCTTGGGAGAGCTATCGATCCAATATCATTATCCTGAAAGGTGGACATTCACAATCATAACCACATCAACAGCCCTTATGTATTGAGGCTATTTAACTGTACACAAAGGCACTTTTTTTTTTTTTACTTTGCAAATGAGGTAATACTGACAACCACACTTTCTGAAAACAAATGAAGGCACTGAAAGTTAAGTGTCACAGCACTGGCCAGTGTCACAGCAGAGAATAAATACTGTTAGGGTTGAAAACCCATGGGTTAATCACTGTCGTAGAGCTATGAGGATGAAGTACAGTGATTACCAAGAAAAGACATGGCATATCTTCAATAGTGTGGAAGGGTCATATCAAAAAAGGAATTAGTTAATATGCCCATGGATCAAGATAGGAGAATTATAACTAGCAAATGGATGATAAAATAGATTTATCTTACATTAAAAGAGGTATGAATAATGCTACACATTTCCATTTTGCCTAACTCACTACTCACTCTAGTAAAAGTAAAGACTGTCCACCCAAGGGTGATTTTGTTATAACATAACAAGCAACTGAGGCGCCAGTTGGCTGATCTCTGAACATTGCTTTTGCTTCCTTCCCCAGCCAACGCATCAGGCGCATGGAGGCAAAAAACCACACGGAATTCTCACAATTCTTCCTCTTGGGTCTCTCGAAAGATCCGGAACAGCAGCCACTTCTCTTCGGGCTGTTCCTGTCCATGTACCTGGTCACGGTGCTCGGGAACCTGCTCATCGTCCTGGTGGTCATCTCCGACGCCCACCTGCACACGCCCATGTACTTCTTCCTCTCCAACCTGTCCTTGGTTGACATCTGTTTCACCTCCACCACCGTCCCCAAGATGGTGGTGGACATCCTAACTCACAGCAGAGCCATCTCCTATGGGGGCTGTCTGGTGCAGATGACTCTCGCTCTGCTTTTTGTGTGTGTGGACGATATGCTCCTGACCGTGATGGCCTACGACCGGTTTGTGGCCATCTGCCACCCCCTGCACTACGCGGTCATCATGAAGCCCCGCCACTGTGCCCTCCTGGTTCTGATGTCTTGGTGCGTCATCTCCCTGACTACCCTAGTTCACCTTCTCCTGACAATGCGACTGACCTTTTCTGTAGGCACTGAAATCCCTCATTTCTTCTGTGACCTGCCTCAGCTCCTCAAGGTGGCCTCCTCTGACACCTTCATCAATGACATCTACTTGTACGTGTCCACTGTGCTGCTGGGTGTGCTTCCCGTCACAGGAATCCTCTACTCTTACTCTAAGATCGTCTCCTCCTTAATGAGGATGTCCTCCACTGCAGGCAGGTACAAAGCCTTTTCCACCTGTGGGTCCCACCTCTGTGTGGTCTGCCTGTTCTACGGAACAGGAGTTGGGGTCTACTTCAGTTCTGCTGTGACCCCTTCTTCCCAGAGGAGCACCATCGCCTCGGTGATATACACGGTGGTCACCCCCTTGCTGAACCCCTTTGTCTACAGCTTGAGGAACAAGGACGTGAAGGCGGCCCTGGGAAGACTGCTCAGTAGAGCAGCCTCTTGACCACAACAGACTTCATTTTTCTACTCCCAAAGCAACCACAACTTGGCTTTGGGATATTTTCTATGTTTCCCTTCCACAACCCTTCTCCTGGTAACTTGTAAATTTTCCTTCCTATACATGGTCCTTAAATTTCCATCTTTAGACAGTTTTCTTAGAGCCACTCCTGAGATATCTAACCTGACTCTTAAAGCACTTTTCATTTCACATGCTGATGTGGTTTCCTCTAAAACTAACCTCTTTCATTTTACTGGAATTTGTTCTGCTCCTTTTATTTGTGGAAAAAATGGAGGAAAAATCATGCAATAGTCAAATCCAAGTTCTTTTTCTCTTTCTTTTATTTTTACTTGAGACAGAGTAGCACTCTGTTATCCTGGGTAGAGTGCAGTGGCATCATCATAGCTCACTGCAACCTCCAACTCCAGGACTCAAGTGATCCTCCTGCCTCAGCCTCCCTAAGAGCTGGGACTACAGGTACACGCCACCACACCCGGCTCATTTTTCCATTTTTAGTAGAGATGGGGTCTCGCTCTTGCTCAGGCTGGTCTTGAACTCCTGAGCTCAAGCCATCCTCCCACCTCGGCCTCCCGGAGTGCTGAGATTACAGGCGTGAGCCACCGCGCCCAGCCCTTTGCAACTTTTAAACACATGCATAGATCTTATTTCTTTTTCCATGTTGTTACATGGAAAAGAAGACTTAGGATGCTGCATTTAAGGATAGTATGATATTCTACATCAGGACGAGGAAAACTGTTTTTTTGAAGGGCCCAGAGAGTAAATATTTTAGGCTTTACGGATTATATGGTCCCTCTTGTAACTACTCCATTCCGCTGCCATAGCAAGAAAGCAGCCGGAAACAATATGGAAATGTACAGGCATGTCTCTGTGCCAATAAAACTTTATTTACAAAAACAGGTGACAGGCTGATGCTTATTCTAAGGCAGTCGTCCCCAATCTTTTTGGCACCAGGGACTGTTTTCATGGAAGACAATTTTTTCAGGGACTGGAGAGTGGACACTTGACATGTTTTCTTTCCTTTTTCTCTTTCGAGTGATGCTACTGCAGATAAAAACAAAGATTTTTAGGGATGTGAGAGGTGTAAGGTGGGAGGAGGTTGCATCCCTGAGTCACACCCATCAACCAGGAGTGCTCGTGTGACAGGTGTGGAAACTGAGGGCTGGACAGAGGCTGTCACCTACTTGAGCAATCAAGGTAAAAAATGTTGGCATGTATCTGATGCAAGAGCTAGCATTATACTAACCTAGTGGTTCTCAACTGGGGGTGATTTTGCCTCCCAGGGGACGCTTGGCAACAGTGGTGGGGTGGAACTGCTACTGGTACCCGGTGGGTAGAGGTGAGAGATACTGTTCTGTGTCTTCCAATGCGCAGGATGGCTTCTACGCAGAGGATTATGCAGCCCCAAGCATCAGCAATGCCGAAATTGAGCAATCTTATTCTAAATGAATGAACCCCTTAGGGTCCTTCCTTCCTTCCTTCCTTCCTTCCTTCCTTCCTTCCTTCCTTCCTTCCTTCCTTCCTTCCTTCCTTCCTTCCTTCCTTCCTTCCTTCCTTCCTCCTTCCCTCCCTCCCTCCCTTCCTTCCTTCCTTCCTTCCTCCCTCCCTCCCTCCCTCTCTCCCTCTTTCCCTCCCTCCCTTCCTTCCTTCCTTCCTTCCTTCCTTCCTTCCTCCCTCCATTACCCCCTCCCTCTTCCTTCCTCCCTCCATTCCCCCTCCCTCTTCCTTCCTCTCTCTTTTTCTTCCTTCCTCTCTCTCTCTTTCTTTGTTTCTTTCTTTCTGCTTGCTTGCTAGCTAGCGAGAGCGCTTACATCTCCGGGCCAAGGAAAGAGAAGTACCATCTTTCCATTTAGGGCAGGGCAGGCCGGGTGATAATCCAACCCTTCTCTACTCAGAATAGAGCCAGCTTATCAGCGACTGTTTGTTTTGGCCTTGCCTCGCAGGCGGCTAGAGGATGTGACTTCATTACTGACCTTCAAGGTCCTCTTGGGTCTGGAACATGCCTTGAGATCTCAGACCCAAAAGCTGTGAAGCCAGGGCTGGGTTTTAGAAGCCTCGTTGGCTGTCAATAATCTGGTGGTGACAGTGGAAGATGATGACTTTTTTACCGGGGCTGTTCGTGACGGCTCATTTTTTCATTGCAATGTACAGAAGGCTCCTTTTTTTTCTTCTTCTTCCTTCCCGTGGACGGTCTCGAGAAATAATCCCTGGCCAGTATTTCCCGAGCATTTGCTCTAATGCATGCCAGGTTCTGCGTTAAGTGCACTGTCTCTACAAACGCATATGATCCTCATGACAGATTTGGGAGGTTGGATGTGAGTCTTTACAATGGCCCATGAGGCCGTGCAGTGTCTGAGAATTGCCTCCTACCTGTCTCCACTCACCTTCTCTCACTAACCCATCCTCCTTCAGCCACACCAACCTCATCTGGTTCTGCCAACACACCAGGTATCTCCCTGCCCCAGGGCCTTTGCACCAGCTGTTCTCTCTCCCTGGAATGCTTTTTTCCCCCAGCTACCCTCAGGATTCCCTCTCTCCCCACCCTCAGACCTCTGCTCAAATGTCACCACATGAGAGAAGACTTCCCAGATGTCCCTATTTAAAATTGCACCCCTTGGCTGGATGCAGTGGCTCACACCTGTAATCCCAGCACTCCAGGAGGCTTGGGTGGGAGCACTGCTTGAGGTCAGGGGGCCAGGAGCTGAGCAAGAGCAAGAGCAAAACCCCATCTCTACTGAAAATAGAAAAAAAAAAACAATTAGGCAGGTGTTGTGTGCACCTGTATTCCCAGCAACTCGGGAGGCTGAGGCAGGAGGATGGCTTGAGCCCAGGAGTTTGAGGTTGCTGTGAGCTAGGCTGACACCACGGCACTCTAGCCTGGGCAACAGAGGGGAACTCTGTTTCAAAATAAATAAACAAATAAATAAAATTGCACCACTGACAACCTCTGTCCCTATTTTATTTTTCTCCACAGTGTACATCCCAGCCCACCGTGCTTTGCATGTTAGCTCTTTGTTTATTGTGTTTCTTCCTTCAAAGCTGCACGACACAAGGGAGTTTTTTTTTTTTTAAATCGACAAATAAAAATTGTATATATTGATGGGGTGCAATGTGATGTTTTGAAATATGTATAGTGGGATGGCTAAATCAAGCTAATTGACATATGCATGACCTCATATTCTTATTTTTTTTTTTTTGATGGTGAGATTTTTTGCAAATCTACTCTCTTAGCAATTTGCAAGGATACGTTATGCTGTTATTAACTATAGTCACCAGGTTGTACAACAGATCTCTTGAAGTGATTCCTCCTGTCTAACTGAAATTTTAAAGTCTTTGACCAACGTCTTCTCAATTCTCCAATCTCCCAGCCTCTGGGATCCACCATTGTAATCTCTGCTTCTGTGAGTGGGACATTTTTCGGTGCCACGTGTGAGTGAGATAATTCGGGATTTGTCTTTCTGTGCCTGGCTAATTTCACTTAACATAATGTCCTCCACGTTCCTCCACGTTGCAAAGGGCAGGATTTCCTTTTTTTTTTTTTAATAAGGCTAAAGAGTATTCCATCGTGCATGTTGACCAACCTTCTCTATCCATCCACCTGGTGATGGGCACTTAGGTTAATTCTATATCTTGGCTATTGTGAATAATGCTGCCATGAACATAGAGGTGCAGATATCTCTTTGACATGCTGGTTTCATTTCCTGTGGATATATACCCCACAGAGGTACTGCTGGGTCGCACAATATAGTTCTAGTATTATTATTTTTTTTTTTTTGAGGCAACTCCATACTGTGTTTCATGTGGCTGTATTGAGAAAAGGGAAGTTTTGACGGCTTTGTTCACCTCTAGATGCCCAGTCCTGGCACGCAGTCTGTGCTCAATGTTTGCAGAGGGAATGTACAAGGTAGGTGCCATTTTAAACATGAGGGAAGGGAGGCTAAAGAAGTGAAGTGACTTGCTCAGGATCACACTCAACATAAGGGGCACAGCATTCTGGAAAGTGGAGCTGCTGGTGTCTACCCAAGTTCACCAGCTTGGGGGGCTGGTAAACTCTGGGGGCTCCCAGCTGTGGCCTTCAGAGCTGCCCCTGGACTCTGGAGTGGCTCTCTCATAAGTGAGCCAGTGTGTCTGGAAGTCCCCCTGCCACCTGCCTCATCTGGCATGGCCCACAGACAATGCCTGTCCCAAGTCCACCTCCGTTCCTTGGAGGTGCAACAAACCCTGAGCCATAACGGACCGTCCAGAGCTGCCTGGGAGGTCAGGCTGAGGCCAAGCTGGGACTTCACTCGGAGTCACCGTCTTGTGTCTTTTTTTCCTTCCCTATTTCCCTCCTCCATTTCCTCCCTGGCTTCTCCTGGGAGCTCCTCATTAATAAGTCCTTGCATCCCAAACTTTGGCTTGGGACCTTCTTTTGGGGGGACCCAATCTATGATACCACTAAATTTCCCAGGTTGCCATCAGAGCAGGGTATGCAGTAGGTGTTCAATGAATGCAGGTGTTGCTGATTTGGGGGCAAAGCCAACTTCTCCCTCCATCGGGGAAGGATGCCTGCATCTCCCTTTTAATTCCCTCGACAGGTCCCCCTTCCTCTGTCCCACGAGGAGAACATTTCTGCAGAATCAACTGCGGATGTTAAATCGGAGCATAGTTTCTAGAAGTCAGTTCTTGCCCACCTTTCATTTCCTTCCCTGTGGCCCTCAAAGGAAATTTATCAAGTTGTTAGCTGATAATTGCCATTCAAAGTATTCAAAGAGGTCAAAAGTGCCACCCAGGCTTGAGAGATTTTCCGTACAAGGCTAGATTTTCCATCACACACTCACCGGCACTTGGAGTAGCGTGTCTGGAACCCGTGCAAGTAGGTACATTGTGAATAGCCAGGGAAACATCTTTGTCTTGTGTGTGTGTGTCTGGCCCTTTAAAGATCACTTGCGTCCTAATTTGGAGAGGTCTATTGGCTGGATGGAATTTGCAATGCCCGGCTTTTCGCCACAGATCAGTGACACTTCATTCTGTCCCGTGGAAGGTCTGGCACAGAATTAAAATCTCTAACCTTGTCGTGGTCAGGATGTTTATTGCTTTGATTCTAGTCGAGCTACTTTGTAATTAGACACAGATGTCTTCAACGCTGCAGGTTTTTACATCGGATATTAGGGGTAGCTTTTACGGAATTACGACTGCTCGACTGAGAGCTACTAAATGGTAAATTCCTACCGACCAGCTCCAGGAGGGAACTGCAAGTGGCATGAGAGCGTTGCGCTGTCCAAGACCGGCCCGAATGATCGTGTCCCTAAACTCCCGAATGCCTGGCATGAAACATACACTATAAAAGTATTGGTTAAGGAAAACAAAATCAAACTTGATAAAAGTGCAACATATATAGGCTGTTTTGTTTTCCCTCCAGAATGTATATGTTAAAACCTAATCACCCCAAGGTGATGACATTTGGAGATGGGGCCTTTGGGAGGTGGCAGGTCGTGGCGGAGCCCCTGTCAATGGAATTAGTGTTCTTAGAAAAAGAGACCCCGAGATCTCCCTCACGCCTTCCAAGTGCTGAGGGTGCAAGAAAAAGACAGCAGTTTATGAACCAGGAAGTGGGCTCACCAGATACCAGAATCTGCTAGCATCTTGATCTTGGACTTCCCCACCTCCAAACCGTGAGAAATGAATTTGTGTTGTTTACAAACCGCCTGGTCTATGTTATTTTGTTAGAGCAGCCCCCCAGTGAACTAAGGTACAAAGAAAGGTGCAATCCTCTGTTCTACGTCTTACCTAGTGCTGATCAGATGAAGTCTACGGGCAATTTTATTTTGTCCACACTATTCATTCATTCAACAGAGTGGTATCAAACTCTTGTTATGTGCCAGGCACCAGGAGGACAGCTATGAGTTAAACAAATTAAATGAAACGAATACTTGCTCTCACGAATCTCACATCTAAGTGGTGGGGGAGACAAAATAAAAAAAAAAGAAACAATTAAATAGACAAACCTTCTTTGGAGTAATAAATACTATGAGAAAATAAAACAGTGAAACATATTAGAGATTAACCAGGGTGATGGGTACGGTGGGCAGAATAATGGTCGCCCCCCAAATCTCTGGAATCTGTGAAAATGTCATCTTAGATGGCAAAGGGCAATTTGCAGATGGGATTGAGTTAAGGACTTGAGAGAGTAGGTCATCCTAGATCATCTATGTGGCCTAATGTCATCACATGGTCCTCATACAAGGGGCAGGAGTGTCGGAGGCAGAGAGACTGGAAGAGAGACTGCTGGCTCTGGAGGGGTAGGGAGGGCCCCGAGCCAAGGGACGTGGTGGCCTGTAGGTGCTGTAAAAGGCAGGAGACGGCTTGTCCCCTGGGACCCCCAGGAGGGACCAGCTCTGCCACACCTTGATTTTAGCCCAATGAGACCCACGTTGGACTTCTAGTGGCTCCCTGTTGTTTTCATGTTAAAATAAGAAAAAAAAAAAAGCAAATCTTCACATGGCATATTCGAAGTCCTGCACCTGCGACTCTTGAACAATGCCGTCAGAAATCTGCATATAACAATTTAATTTATTTGTTTGTTTTGAATCAAGAGTCTTGCTCTGTCGCCCTGGGTAGAGCGGCATCATCGTAGTTCACAGCAACCTCCAACTTCTGGGCTCAAGCGATCCTCCTGCCTCAGCCTCCCAAGTAGCTGGGACTGCAGACACTTGCCAGGATGCCCAGCTATTTTTTTTTTTTTTCTAATTTTAGTAGAGACGAGTCTTGCTCTTGCTCAGGCTGGTCTTGAACTCCTGAGCTCAAGAGATCCTCCCGTCTCGGCCTCCCAGAGTGCTGGGATTATAGACATGAGCCCAGCTGCACCCAGCCTTTTATTTAATTTTTTTTTTCTATTTTTGCAGCTGCCGGAATGGTATGCATATAACTTTTGACTCCCCCAGAACTTAACTACTAATAGCCTACTGTCGACTGGAATCCTTTCCAGGAACATAAGCAGTCAATGAACACATGTTTTGTATGTTGTGTGTATTATTAACCTTGCAATGTTAACATTAACATGCAGCACTATTATTGCATTCTTAACAGTAAAGTGAGCTAGAGAAAAGAAAATATTATTAGGAAAATCGTAAGGAAGAGAAAATAACATTTACAATCCTGCATTTATCACTATCACAAGTTTACATCGCCTGTTTACAAAATGAATCGGATGTCTGACATGGGCAATTGCAGCTACAGACCTCAATCTACGGTACGCATCAAGCAATTCAACTTTTTCTTGTAATGTCATGATTTTTCTCTACTTCTTGGGAGCATTTCCAACTTCACTAGTGACAGTCCGTGTAGGTCCCGTGGTGTTATTCAGAGTTTAAGGTATTGCACAAAACAAGATGAAAAATACACGAAAACCACAAGAGTTTACTTTTTTTTTTTTTTTTTTTTACTGCAATATGCAATTTCCTAGAGAGACAAACTGCTCACGGGGTGATGACTAGTGTCACGTGGCATTCCAAGCAGGTGCTGCCAACATTTGAGCTCACCACAGTAGCAACAGTAGGTGGCTACAAAATTATTACAGTAGTCCATATATACTACAGTTAATTTTATGCAGTTATGATTTAATACTGCATCTTTGTGTTTGTTCACATTTCTCTTGGTTAGGAATGGCGTTATGTATCTTTCCTTCCCAAAGGAAAAATTTTGTAACGAATATTTTATACATAAAGGTACGTTTGGCCACAATTTCCCATTTTCCCTATCTATTTCCACTTTTGGGACACCCTGTAGATTTCTGTATATTTTATAGTAGTAAATGATACACTAGATTAGCATCTTAATGTATTTTAGGCATTCATGACGTATCTAAGGTTTTCTTAATTTTTTTTCTATATTTCTAGGCTACACGGTTCATCTTTGGGTTTTTTACAGTTGTTGCAAACCTCCAAAATCTTTTGCAATATGTTTACTGAAAAAAAATCTACATATAAGTGGACCTGCATGCTTCAAACCTGTGTTGTTCAAGAGTCAACTATATAGTTCCTGCCCACAGCTCTGATTTCTTCTTTTATCTTTCTACAGCTACAGTGCAGTGCATGGTTCAGTTGCAAGAATGCAAGCCCACCATCCTCTGGGCCTTTGCATATGCTGTTCCTTCTACCTGGAACACTTACAGGGGCTTCTCCTGGCTGGTTTCTCCTCTTGTTTAGATTTCAGGTCAAAATCATTTCCTCAGCCAATCTTTCCCTTCCCACACCCACCCCCCTCAACCCATAACACACGCTTATTCTCATGGCTCTCTCTCCCACAAACTTGTGAGCTCCAAAAGGAAATGGATCACGCTCGATTTGCTTCCTGCAAATCCCTCATTACTTATGGCTTGTTGATTCTTCCATTCAACAAACATTTAGTAACCAACAGATATGTCGGGCACCGCGTTTAAGCAGTGAACAAGACTAATGAGATGTCGGCCTTCCTGGGGAGGGCAGAAGATGCACAAAATAATAAATACGAATTTCCGGTAGAGACAGGCATGTTATGAAAAAAGAAGGCCAGGTGTGGTGGCTCACGCTTGTAATCCCAGCAGGTCGGGAGGCTGAGGTGGGAGGATGGCTTGAGGCCAGGAGTTCCAGATCAGCCTGGGCAACATAGTGAGACCCTATCTCTGCAAAAAATTTTAAAAAATTAGCCAGGTGTGGTGGTGGCAGATGCCTTGTAGCCCCAGCTATTCGGGAGGTTGAGGCAGGAGGATCCTTTGAGCCCAGGCATTGGGGATGCAGTGAGATATGATGATGCCACTGCACTCCAACCTGGGTGACAGACACAGACTCTGTCATTCATAAAAAAATAAATAAATAGAGAAAGAAAATTACAAGGGAAGGGAACAAGGGATTGGGGCAAAGTGTGGCCAGGAAAGGCTCATAGGCACCGAGAGGCGAAGCCAGGCTGAAGTGTCACAGTCGGGGGAACGGACAGAAGAGGTTCTTGCGTGTCGGAGAACAGTGGGCCCAGCTGCGGGCAAGCTTTATTTGATAAATAGAGGAAGAATGAATGCCTCGGGGTTCGGGCTGTGCTGGGTGCTTTCCCTAGTTTTATTTCCCCCGCGCACCTCCCCAAATCTGCCCCGCAGGTGTTGTGAAACCCATTCCACAGGCAAGGCGGACCAGAGAGACAGTACAGTCATCGGTCCCAGACCACGCAGGAAGAGAGGGGTGCTGACTTCCCTGCACTTAAGGCCCCCGCCTCCCCTACGGTGAGAGGAGGTTGCCCTTTGTCGTGCGGTATTCCTGAACGACAATCGCTGGACATTCGAACACAAACGGACTGGTCTGCGTATTGAAAATCGGGTGTGGCCACCTGCGCCCTAGCCAGGGTTTCTAGCGCCTGGTTTGCTCTTTTAGGATTTTCGGCACATCCCCCCAAGTCTCATTTCTCCACCTAGAAGCACAGGCCGAGCCGAGGGCACCCCCTGGCCGGCCGCAGCGCGCGGGCACGTGGCGGTCCCCAGGGGCCCGGTGTGGGTCACGCCGCGGGGCGGGGGCGCTCGCGGGGCGGGACCTCCGGGGCGCCCGCGAGCTCTAGGACGAATGTCGCTGGCGGGGCCCCGAGTAGGGTGAGGCAAGTAAGGCTCTAACTCGCTCGGGCTGCGGAATTAAAGGGAGTGCCCAAAACACCGATTCACCAAGGTCGATAGTATTCGAATGCAATGTTTAAAAAAATAAAATAAAAATGAATTCCCTCCCTCCCCCAAAGCCTGTGACCAACAAAATAGAAAAGTGGTAGAGAAAGACAAGATCTGTCTCGCAGGGGCGGGCACCCGGGGCGACCCCAGGGTCTGAGGCTGGCGCTTGGGCCCGGAGGGGATCTGGGGCGCCCTCGGTCAGGGCGCGCTCGGGAGCCCCCAGCGCGGGGCCGGCTCGGGGAGGCGGGCGGGGCGGGGCGGGGCGGGGCCGGGTGGCACGTCCCCCTGCCGGTTCTTCCCTCCCTCTCCCGGGCCTCTCCCGGGCGCCGAGTCCCTTCCGAGGCCAGATCCGCGCCACCTTTTCCTGCGACCCGCCCGGGGCCCAGCTGACGGGACGCGTTGTTTACGGGCCCGAGCAGCCCTGGCTCCCGCCGCCCGCCCGCCACCCGCCAGCCGCCAGCCCAGGTGCCCGCCCGCCAGTCAGCGCGTCCGTCCGCCCGCGCGTCCGTCTGTCCGGGAGTCCGCAGATCGCGCCCCAGAGCGCGCACCGCTGAGAGCCGGGAGGCCGGGGCGCAGCGCGGTGCTCCGTCCCCTGAGATCCCCGGACAGGGCCCGGGCCGCAGCGGCCGGGGATCCGGGCCGCCACCGCCGGGCCTAGGCTCCGTATCTGCAGCGGCGGAGGCCGCGCGCCCCTCCCGGGGCTGTCTCCAGGGTCCTCCCGCGCGGGGACTGCAGCCGGCGGGCCGCGGGCGTGGAAGAGAAGGACGCGCGTCCCCCAGCGCCTCTCGGGTGGCCGCCTCGGAGCATGACCCCCGCGGGCGGGCGCCGCGCGCTCTGATCCGCGGGGACCCCGCGCTCCCACAGCCATGGGCGCAGGGGGCCGGTGGGGGGCGGCGGCCGCGCCGCTGCTGGTGGCCGTGGCCGCGCTGCTGGTGGGCGCCGCGGGCCACCTGTACCCCGGAGAGGGTGAGTCTGGGGGCGTGGGAGTGGGCGGGAGCACCGATGTGGGGAGCGGACCCCTCCGCCAACACGGAACCCCCGCGGGGGAGGGGGGCGGTGGCCAGGACAGTTGCTTGGGCCCCGCGGGGGGCGGGAAGCCGCTGACCTTGGCCTTTGCCCGCCCGGCCTCGCAGCTCCGCGCCCTCTGTGCCCGATCTGAGCCGGAGGAACCTTGCCCCAGTGGCCGCCCCGCCTCGGGCGCCTCTGCCGGGTTCGCCCCCGACCCGTGCCTGTCCCCCTCCAAGCCCAGCTCGCGCCCTGAGACGCGACACGCGTCCTCTCCGGGTCGCCTCGGAGAACTGCGGCCACTGGGTCCGGACAGCTTGGGACGGCCAAGCGTCCGAGCGCTTACCGCGGGGAGCCAAAGCCCGAGCGCCCCGCTGGTGGGCGCCGCTGCCCGGGTGGGGAACCGTGGAAACCCCTCTTATCCTGCTTCCTTGGATCTAGGCCCGAGGCCACCCGGGACTCTGGGTCCATGTTTACCGCTTTGGGGCTCTGCTTCCAGATGTCCGGAGGCAAACCCTAAAGGCTTGGCAACTGCAGCAATTGTAGTGGCACAAGTAGTGACAGTTTTCTAATTCATGATAATTATAGTTGGCATCACCCAGATGCCACAGGCTGGTCCATCTTATCTCTTTGGATGGTCATAGTGGCCACTGCACGCTGATACTGTGGTGTACCCATTTCACAGAGGGGTAAACCGAGGCACAGCCAGGACGCCTAACTCACTTGCGCTAAAGTCAGTGCCAGAGTGAGGACTCGAACCTCTATGTGTCTAGTCCCACCCAAGGCTCTAGATGACTGCTGCCTCTTGTATCAGTCTCCCTAGACCCTTCCCAAGCCCCCCAGCTCTGCCCTTCAGGAAGGATTCCCTGATCTTTGAGCGACCCCCGGACCCCATGGGCGCTTCTCCTTGGTGTCCCTGTGTGGGCGGCATCTTCCTTGCTCTTGAGTGCTGTCACCTTTCTGGTAGTGAGGTGAAGATAGACGCATGGCTTGAGAGAATACTGCTTGAGTTTCCTGCCATGGGGTTCTGAGGGTCTGCTTAAAAAAATATCCGTTAGGCTCCTGCTTCCGATTTTTCCATAAAAGGAAATCGAGCGTGATGAGGAGGGGGTCCGGGAGGGAAGGAATTGAAGTCCCTAAATCTGGAGTGGACCCACCGCTTTGTGGAGTGGCTCTGTCAATTACACTGTGTCTGCAAGTCCCCCTAGTGCCTGGTATACAGTAGGTGCTCAGTGAAGGGTGGCCGTTAGTTTGGGTTCTTGTTAAGAAAATCCAAGACGAGTTGTCTAGACGTGTGCCAGGTTTTGCGTATGCATGCGTGTGTCTCTGTGTATGTTTTTTTTTTTTCCTCTTCTATTCCTTGTAGCTTTGGAATTGTGGATGTGAGTCTGTCTGGGCTTTTGGGGTCAATAAATGGATCTACCATGTCTTTGCACGTGTACTGTTTCCACAAGGACAGGGGCTTATTTATTTATTTTTTTTAACTATTTTTAAATTTTTTGTTCATTGCTACATTTCTAGAGTCTAGAACAGTGCCTGGCATATAGAAGGTGTTCGGGAAATATTTATTCCAGAGTGGGGCACTGATGGCGGAGACCCTGGCCTCTTTATCCCCTTAAGGAGCTCCTTATTCTCTGGATAATACCTTGCTAAGGATAAAGCGGTTTGCATATATAATCTCAGTTAATCCACTCTTCAACCCTCAGAGGGAGGAGGGAGGGTTTGTCACCCTTTTTTTTTTTTTTTTTTTTTTACAGCCGAGGAAACTTGACTAGGTTATACAGCTAGCAGGCAGTGGAGCTGGGATTCGAACCCTAGCCAGTTTGTCCCTGGAGCATTGGTCTCCTAACAAATAGCTGTTCTTTTGGGTCTGAACCTCCCCACCCCTGCTTGGGGTAATGGTTAACAAAAATCCTAGCAAATAAATGAGATGTGATGCCTCTCTAAGGCTTGGAACTTTCCAGATCATTAATCTCTTAACGTCAGCCAATACAGCATTTTGATTGGCATTGAGGTTGGGTGGGTGAAGGGAAATCAGTGGGATTTTTTTTTTAAGGGAGGAAGGACTCCTTTTTTGGAGATGTCATCGTGGGGTGGGCCACCCCAGTTCATTCACTGGCGTCTTCATGGCCAGGCTGAGCTGGTCAAGGGCTTCTCCTCTCCATGTTCCTCTGGATTGGCCAGCTCCGTGGTGAAACTGCTTGCAGGCGTTGCAAAGGCAGAGAAAGAAGGCATTGTGGGATTAATTAAAATAGGAATCCACAGAGCTTTGGGGGCTGAGTCTAGCGGGTCGGCTCACTGAGGCATGAGACCCTCATTTCTGGGTCCCTCTCATTTCTTATGTCATCTTCCTGCAGTTGTTCCTAATCTTCACCTCTCTCCTGGAGATCTGCTTCTTGTCCCTTCCCTACTCATTTATAAAGACCACAGCTTAACCTCCCCTCCCCCGGGGTCTCCACCCTCCCCCCACTCCATTTGACTTTCCTTTTTGGTTCTACAGGGCCTCTCAGCCTTGGCACTGTTGACATTTGGGGTTGGACAATTCTTGCTTATGGGGGCCGTGCTGTGCACCTTAGGGTTGTTGAGCAACATCTCTGGTCTCTACCCACGAGACGTGGGTAGCACCTTGCCTTCACCCCCAGTTGCGACAGCCTCGAATATCTCCGGGCATTGCCAGCTGTCCCCACTGGACAGCCACTGCCCTGGGGGAGCGAACCTTCTCCCTGTCTGAGACGCCCATCTGAGCTCTTACTGCACCTCAGGGAACTTCACTCACCCGTGAGAGCCTTTCCTTTTCAGCCTGGAAACATTCAGTGCCCCGTGAACCCCATTGTCCACCAGTGACCTCTGGCCCTCTCCTGCCCAGCTCCCTGCCCCCACTCTTGCTATCTCACCCTTTACCCGAAATCCTGCCCACAGCGTCTGGCTTGTGGCTCCGCCACTGTGCCGATGGCTGTCATGAAGGTACTCCTCACCTCCCGCAACCTCAGCTCGGTCGAATCCCAGGCTAAGATGTTGGTCCTCTTGTCCTGGAGGGCCAATCCCTCCTTTGCCCTTCTCCCAGCCCGCTTTGTAATTTATATATAGTCCAACTCCTTCATCTGAACGGGGCTTGGCAAACTCTGGCCCTCGGGCGGGCCAAATCCCACCGCCTGTTTTTGTAAATAAAGTTTTATTGGCACGGGGCCACGCTCCTGTGTTGACTCATCACCATCTGCGGCTGCACAAAAGTGCCCCGACAGCTGATGGGAGAGTTAAGGCAGGAATCGCATGGCCCGAGAGGCCAAGAATATTTTACACATCGGCCCTTTCCAGAGAAAGTTTGCCGAGTCCTGATCTGGAACCGACTTCTGGAGGGTTGATTCACGATGGCTTGCCTGCTCGCTTGTGTGGTCCCTGGTACAAAGGAAATAAATCAGTTTAAATGAAATGCCCAGGGAGGCTGCATTTTTCTCTTTATGGCACGAGGCATGTTGAGGAAATTTATACCGTTACCATTTGCTGCGCTGAGTGTGAGGGTTTCAAGGGCGAGAAAATTAACGAGTGATGTTCCCTCCTTAGCTGTGGGCACAGCTCAGGATTTATGTATTTAAACAGCCATGTTGGCATTGAATGAGGCTTCCCTGCCATCAACCCTGCTTCTAGAACACAAAAGGAAGTGGTGTATGATAGGAGATATTTTTTTTTTTCCCTCAAGACCCCTTGTGTTAATGTCTAGTAAGAATACTTCTGGGGGTGGCTTGTTTTATGTTTTGCAATTGGACTGTATTTATGTTTTATTAATTAGTTAATTAACTTTTGAGATAGAGTCTCACTCTGTCACTCAAGACTAGACTGCAGTGGCATCAGCCTAGCTCACTGCAGCCTCCAACTGCTGGGCTCAAGAGATCCTCCTGCCTCAGCCTCCCGAGTAGCTGGGACTACAGGCCTGCGCCACCACGCCCGGCTAATGTTTTCTATTTTTAGTGGAGATGAGGTCTCACTCTTGCTCAGGCTGGTCTCGAACTCCTAAGCTCAAGCCTCCCAGAGTGCTAGGATTATAGGCGTGAGCCACCTCGCCTGGCCATGTTTTTCAAAAATATTAAAATAACAGCAAATAATGCATTTTCATTGCAGTAAAAAATTACAAAAGCGTAGAGAGGAAAAAACCAAAAGTTCTCCTTCAACACTTTGTTTCCCAAAACTCTCCTATTCCTGTTTTGGGACGTGCTGTTACATCGATTTGATGTGCATCTTTTTATTGAAAAATGTTTACTTTTTTTCTTTCTATTTAAAAATTTTTTTATATCAGCATATTATGGGGGTACAAATGTTTAGGTTACATATATGGCCATTGCCCCATCCAAGTCAGAGCTTTAAGCGTGTCCATCCCCCAGACAGTGCGCACCGCACTCATTAGGTATATGAAAAACTTTTACTTTTTAAATTACCATATAGGCAGGGTGCGGTGGCTCACACTTGTAACCCCAGCACTTTGGGAGGCCAAGGTGGGAAGATCACTTGAGGCCAGGAGTTCGAGATGAGACTGGGCAACATAGTGAGACCCCCATCTCTCTAAAAATAGAAAAATTAGGCAGGCGTGGTGGTGGCATCTGTAGTCCCAGCTACTTGGGAGGCTGAGATGGGAGGATCACTTGAGCCCAGGAGTTGGAGGCTGCAGTGAGCTGTGATCTCACCATTGTACTCCAGCCTGAGTGACAGAGTGAGACCCTGTCTCTAAAATAAAAAAATAAAATTACCCCACAGTAAAATTGACTATTTCTTGGTGTGCTGTTTTATGCACTCTATTAACCCATTAATGGAGCTATACACCCATTCCCATAGTCAAGATATAATCAGTCTTGTCATCGCTCAGATACTACCCTCACGAGAACCTCCCATCGACCACAGATCTCTTCTCCACCTCTAGAGTTTTCTCTCAACTTTAACAAAAATCTTATATTTGGATTCATATTCTTAAAACTCAATTTTTTTTTTTTTTTTTTTTTTTTGCTTTGAGTACAGTCCGTCTTCATTATTCCTAGATCGTGTACTTGGCGAATTTGCCTACTCTATAAAATGTATTGGTCACCCTCAAATCAATACTCTCGGTACATTTCTGGTCATTTGGGGGCCACTCGAGAAAGGTGAGTCTCAAATTTGAAGTCAAACCAGGTGACACACCACCTTCTTGTGTCTGCCCTCATACCGTGGATTCGTACAATTCTCTTTCTGAGGATAAAAACGATTGTCCTTGGCTGGGCGCGGTGGCTCACGCCTGTAATCCTAGCACTCTGGGAAGCCGAGGTGGGCGGATCGCTCGAGGTCAGGAGTTCCGCTCAAGGTCAGGAGTTCGAGACCAGCCTGAGCAAGAGCAAGACCCCCGTCTCCACTAAAAATGGAAATCAATTAATTGGACAACTAAAAATATATAGAAAAAATTAGCCAAGCATGGTGGTGCATGCCTGTAGTCCCAGCTACTTGGGAGGCTGAGGCAGGAGGATCGCTTGAGCCAAAGAGTTTGAGGTTGCTGTGAGCTAGGCTGACGCCACGGCACTCTAGCCGGGGCAACAGAGTGAGACCCTATCTCAAAACAAACAAACAAACAATTGTCCTTTTTGGGGTATATTGGGTGCCATGGTTTTGGCATTTTTATGTGTGTGCGTTTTTTGTTGTTGTTGGTGGTGGTGGTGGTGGATTTGGCTGTTTAAAACAGCCCCCAAGCACAGTCCTGAAGCTCTGTCTAGCGTTCCCAAGTGCGGACCACGGCGAAAACCTGGGTGCCAGTTTCAGGCGTGAGTCCTAGTGCTTTTGGCCGCGAGTTCAGTGTTAATGAACCGATGATGTATGTTAAATAAGGTGTTAACAGGAGCCCATCCATAAAAACAAGGTCATGCATTGATCCATTGCTAAAAATGTTGGGGGCAGAACCTGGCAGGAACCTAACCCTGGGTTTCCCCTAAGAACAAAGCTTCAGTATTCAGTGTTTGCTAAATTCAATGTTCCAGGGGCCTTTGTACAACAGAGCTGTGGCTGATAATGAGGATCTTTACCTCGTTTCCTGTCCCAGGTGGTTTCCTATCACTGTGGTTTAAAATTTATGAATTCAGGCTTGTCATTTCCCAGTTAGACTCCTTTGACTGCAAATGCCTTTATTATTATTATTATTATTATTATATTTTTATCTGCGTGTAAGTCTTTCGTCCTCCCTTGGAATGTTCGTGACATGATCCCAGATCCCCTGGTCTATGTTTCAGTGGAGGGGGGGGGCCCCGAGCTCTGCCAACCCTGGTGCCAGGGAGTGTTGCCGTGGCTTTCAGGATTTAAGAAACGTAGATCGTTCCCAGAGGAGCAAGATCTGCTGATCCGTGTGGCCAGAGGCAGACTAGCCCGAAGTGTTTGTTGGAGTTCAAAGCTGACTTGGGAGGATTAACGTTGGCTTTCAAGTCTGGCATTTTCCTCCAATTCCTTAAGGGTGGTGTCCCATCGTGTTTATATAGAATCCCCCCATCCTTGCGTTCAGGAATGGCAGGATGTGATGTTACCACCAGCTTCTCGTTCTCTCCTGCGCCTTCGTGGAAATGTGGAAAACATGCAGTTCATTCCCCAAAACTGCAGCTTAGGTGCAGTGACTTAGGTGTCCCTTTCCTCTACCTGCTGTAAGGCCGCAACCTTATTTTTCTCGAGCGTTCCCCTGCGTCCTGCAGCACGAGAGCGTACGTAGCACACCAGAATGCCCAGCGGACGTTTGTCGAATGAATACAGGAGCGATTTCCGCATGGCCGACTTGCCGCGTCCACGTCCACGACCTGCCACTTGTCACGCCTCCTCCATCTCTGGTTCTCGGCCGGAGTTCAGCTTCGAGAGCCATTCTCTGGGGCAGGCGGAGACTCTTAAGGGTCTCTGACACCCCGCAGTGTGTCTAAGCTCTGGTTTCTGTGGGTAACAAGTCTGGGAATGGGCTCTACGTGGCTCAGCCAGGAGGATAACAGGTACACGCGTGGCCAGATGCCCGTTCTCACCTATTCTTTGTGGCTCGTAGGATGCTGTTTTCGTTGTCGTTTACAGGTGAGGAAACTGAGGCACGCAGAGAGGCTGAGGCGGCAGCCAGGACCACGCAGCTGGTGGGTGGCACAGCTGGGAGGCAGAAGCCGGGTCTCT
Source organism: Mirza zaza (assembly GCA_008750895.1). Taxonomy (NCBI): domain Eukaryota; kingdom Metazoa; phylum Chordata; class Mammalia; order Primates; family Cheirogaleidae; genus Mirza; species Mirza zaza. Next base: position 128,118 of record VSMD01071439.1, on the reverse strand, counting down.
GGGGTTTCTAGGGTGCCCCAAAACCGGTTTCAGTGGCGGCCCGACACCTAAACCCGAAGCCTGTTTGGGCAGGACCCCCTGAAATTAGGAGGAAGCGGTTTTAAGACTGGAAAGAATGCAGGAAGGAACGTGTGGGCCCCAGAGCAGGTCACCGGGGAGCGTCTTAAGAATGCTGCGAATGAAGAATGAGGACCTTTATGATTGAAAGCAGAAGATATAAAACCCTTAGCATTGCAAAGCGTTTCAGAATCTTCTAGAGATCCCCTCCCCTGCCCTGCCCCCAACACATCCCCTCTGCTGTTTGCACCGTGAAGGGAAAAGCCAGGGAAGAAGGGGACGCTTTGCAGGACAGCCCTTATGTCAGCCTTCTCTCCTTCTGGAAAATTCTCAGGTTCAGGGTCAGCACTGCCCAATATAACCTTGTGCTCTGACACTGACGTCCTATATCTGCCGTGTCCAGTGTGGCAGCCACTATCCACATGTAGCTCTTGAACTCTGGAAATTGTGGGCAGACTGAATTTCTAATTTTATTTCTCTGTGATTCATTTAAATGCTAACATACACCTTTTTTTTTTTTTTTTTTTTTTGAGACAGTCTTACTCTGTCACCCAGGCTGGAGTGCAGTGGCATCATCATAGCTCACACTGGAGCCTCCAACTCCTGGGCTCAAGCGATCCTCCTGCCTCAGCCTCTCAAGTAGCTGGGACTACAGGCATGCGCCACCATGCCCGGCTAATTTTTCTATTTTTAGTACAGACAGGGTCTCACTCTTGCTCAGGCTGGTCTCAAATTCCTGAGCTCAAGCGATCCTCCCGCTTCGGCCTCCCAGAGTGCTAGGATTACAGGCGTGAGCCACTGTGCCCGGCCAACATACACTTTTATTTAACCTTAATTGGTCGAAATATTATAAAAAAAAATCAATACTCGATTCTGTTATTGGAAAACCCTCGAGTATGTTTGGAACAACTTAGGTAAGTGAACCTGCATTTTCAACGATCCCTTTTATGAAATCTACATATACAGATGGACAATTTCCAATGAAAGCTGAGCCTCTGATCTGAGATGGGTTGCTAGGATAAAATACACGCTGCATCTTCAAGGCTTCTTGTGGAAAAAAGAAAAAAAATCCTGTAGACAATCTCACTAATCATTTTTTAGTATCGATTACATGTTGAAATGAAATTTTTGGATACATCAGGTTAAGGAAAATACATTTCATTTCTCTTGTTTCTTTTTTTACCTTTTGAAAGAAAACTGAAAATTCCATAGTGGCTTGAATTAAATTATATTTCTTTTTTTTCCTGTCTGCCTTTTTTTTTTTTTTTTTGGTGACTCTCTTTTTTCTTTATTTCAGCGTATTACGGGGATACAAATGTTTAGGTTACATAGATTGCCTTTGCCCCACCCGAGTCAGAGCTTCAAGTGTTCAAGTGTGTCCATCCCCCAGATGGTGCACACTGCACTTAGTAGGTGTGAATATACCCCTCCCCCATCTTCCCTCCTATTACTGGGCATCAAATTGAATTATATTTCTAATCTTATACTTCCCCGGTCACCCACGGGGACAAGCTATAGTTTGCCATTGCCCTTGAACTTAAAATGAAGTTGGCAAAACTGGATAATTCTTCCTGCACTGTTCATTGAGGTTTTATTCCTGCTGGAACCCCTTCCAGGAAGTCTTCCTTGGTTGGACCAGACCGAGGCAAACAGCTCATTTTTTTTATTCTCTTGCCTAGCTCCTGAAGCTCTCTTTGATGACATCAGTTATATTTTAAGTGGATTCGGGGAGTGACTTGGCGGTTGCCAGATTATAAGTTCAGGGACAACATCTTGGAACAGTGTCTGGCATGGATCGGGTCCTCAGCGGATATTTGCTGTGTAGACAAGCTTTCTCCAGGTTATTGCTGTGTGAAAACGATCTCGCTGCTTCCCGATGTGAGTGGCATTCCGTTGCTTTTCCATTAGGCGTATTGCAGAAGGAACAAAGGCATGCTTACTGATATTTGAGTGAAACTGTAGCGTGGCAGTGACGCGTGGAGCTGTGATCCTAGCCCTGCAGTGTCCTTAACGCTCAGCCTATGGGAGCCTCGATTTGCTCGTCACAAAAATGGGCGTGAAGGTGGCACCTCCTCTTGGGACCATTTTTAGAATTCAGCCTGAGATGGTGCACACGAGGACTGGGGCCAAGTGTTTTATTAACACACAGCAAGTTCTCAGAAAATATGAGCTACTTCCTCGTCATTTCCCGTCCCCACCTGTGTATAGCGTGGCCATTAACCAGGTGCTGCGTATTAAGAACTCGAACATCCTTCGGTTCCCACCCAGAGGTGTTGAAAGCCAGCAGAGAAGTCCCTGCGTCTATGGCTGTCGCCATCTCTAGCACCCTCTGGGTATTTTCTTGTCCCAGCGGCAAATTGCTCTATTGTCTTCCTCCGAGGGGGACACATACGGCTTTAATGAATTAAGACTTCGATTCATGGGACATCTAAAAAGAAAGGCAATTCTTTTATTGTCTTCTACAATTCTAGCTGTTTCCTCTTGATTTAAAACCACGTTGGAGAGAGGGGATTCACATGGCCTAAAACTCATGCCACGTTAAGCGTGCAGTTAGGTGGTTTTGGATTAATACATTCAGAGTTGTGCAACCGCGGCCACCGTCAATTCTAGAACGTTCTCATCATCCCCCAAAGAAACCCCGTACCCTTTAGCTATAACTCCTCGTTGCCCACTAACCCCAGCCCCTGGCAGCCGCCAATCTACTCTGTGTCTCTGAGGATTTATTTACCTGTTCTGCGATATTTTGTATCAGTGGAATCACGCACGACGCAGCCTTTTGTGTCTGTGTTGGCTTTTTTCACCGAGCGTCACGTTTTGAAGGTTCATCCGTGTTGGAGCGCGAATCAGAGCTCCGTTCCTTTTTTATGGTTGAGTAATCTTCCGCAGTGCGTTGATTCGTTTCTCAGCTGGGCTGGACGGCTGGGCGATTCCTACTTTGTGGCTATCACCAACAGCGTTGAGCCGGCCACGCGTGTACCCGTCTCTGTGTGGACGTGCGGTCCCCTTTCTCTTGGGGAGAGCCTAGGAGTGGAATTGCTAGGGGAATCGTCAGAGGGAAACTCTTGGTTTAACATTTCGAGGAACGGCTAGACTGGCTTCCACAGCAGTTGTGCCATTTTTGCAGCCCTGTCTGTGATAGGAGAGGGTTCCAGTGTCTCTGGGTCGTCACTCCCACTGGTTAGCGTCTGCCTTTTTGATTCCAGCCATCCTAGCGGGGAAGATGTCGTATCTCACGGTGGTTTGAGGCTGCGTCTCCCTGATGTTTACCTTCCAACGCACGTTCATGTGTCTGACCTTGGCTCTGCCACGGCCTGGGAAGGATGGTGGGCAGGTATTCTTGGCACCTGAAGTGAATGTGTGTGTGTGTGTGTGAAAGAGAGAGAGAGAGAGAGAGAAAGAAAGAGAGAGAAATGAAACACAGAGTGTGAGGGTCAGGCTTGAGAAACCCAGATCTGTGGCCAAGTTTAAGATTGTGATGACAGGTAGAATACAGGATACCCAACCGAATTTAAATTTCATATAAACAATGAGTAATTTTTTTTTTTTTTAGAGACGGGGTCTCTCTCTGTCACCCAGGCTGGAGTGCAGGGGTGCTATCACTGCAACCTTGAACTCCTGGGCTCAAGCAATCCTCCTGCCTCAGCCTCCCGAGTAGCTGGGACTATGTAGGCGCCACCATCATGCCAGGATAATTTTTTTTTTCTATTTTCTATAGAGACAGGGTCTTGCTATGTTGCCCAGGCTGGTCTCGAACTCCTGACCTCTAAGCCATCCTCCCGCCTCAGCCTCCCAGAGTGCTGGGACTACAGGTGTGAGCCACCTCACCCGGCCAACAAGGAGTAATTTTTTTAAAGCATAAGTACGTCCCAAACGTTGCATGGGATGGATATACTTATCCTAAAAAAAGGTATCCGTCGCTTATCTTGAAATTCAAATGTAACTGGACGTCCTGCATTTTTATCTGCTGGCCCTGGCAACCCTGCGCGCGTCCTTGGCCAGTCGGCTTTGCCCGGTGGAGCTCCGGACTTGTCGTGGGAAGGTCGGGGGCGGGGCCGGTCTCTGTACGTGGAAGCCTCAGGCTGGGTGCGGGGTGGCACGAGTGGGGGGGGCAGCTGGACCTGGCCTCCTCGTCCCCTTGAAGCTGCCTCTCAGCCTGGGTTTGGCCTCTGCGGGGCCCCTGCTTGGCTCAAAACCCCGAGCAGCAGGTGTCAAGGGTAGGGATGGTGCCTTGCTGGTAGCCGGGTCCCAGGGCTTTTCCCTGAGTGAGTGAATACCTGTGTGTTTTCCCTTGACTTAGCCTAATCCTCCTGCGGCGTGGAATGTGACCCAGGGACATTGCCACTTTGTTTTGCCTGACTGTTTTCTTTCTAATTTGTGCTTCCTTTTTTTTTTTTTTGCTCAGGGTTGTTCTCAGGATGGATTTTTAAGAGTATTTACTATTCTTCTTTGGAACAATCTGTTTGCCTCCAAGATATTGGGGGAAAGTTTAGTGTCTTGGAGTTGTGTGCTGAGGCTCATGTTCCAGGAGCCGGGGGCTGTGTTGTTGGTGTGTATGTTGTGTGTGTATGTATGTTGTGTGTGTGGGTGTGTTGGCAGGGAGAAGCTGTCTAAATAAAGAGTTTGATTCTGACAAATGTTAACTCACGTATAAGGGACGCAAGGAGAAGGGAAAGGCCCACCTTGGTGCACGAGGAAAGGAAATCAGAGAAGGCCGCCTGGAGGAGGTGGCATTCGAACTGGATCTTGCAGGACGTTGGGCTGGATTTCGAAATAAGAAGCTAAGGTATCAAAAGGGCTTTGCCAAGCCTAAAGCTAGACTAGCCTAGAGATGCCTGTTATATGTTTGGGGGAATAAAACAACAATAGCAACAAAATAGCTGACAGGAACAGAGCACCTACTGTGTTTCAGGCCCTGCTTAAGTGCCAGCCCTGCAAAATTTCACTGCACCCCCCTTGCAGCTCATGTTACAGAGAAGGACTGGGGGAGCCCCAGGGTTACACAAGAGCAGCACGCAGCCCCGGGTAGTGGGGTGCAGAGGACGGAGGGGTGGAATCTTGCGGGCTACAAGGGGGACGTACAGGGTGACGGGGAGCCATGGAGGGTGTCAGAGCTCAGCAGGGCCCACCTTCAGGACAGCGAGCACGCAGGGCGTTTGTGCAGGGGACACCACACCCCCCAGGAAGCCCTTGCTACACCCAGGCGGAAGGCAATTAGGTCTTGACGGCCAGCCAGGACACCGGGCCGGGGAGAAGAGAGCCCACACGGGGCGGGCGCGTTGGCAAAATGCACCCATCGGCTCTCCTCGCCCCACCCCTGGCGTAGGCACCTTTATCCCCGTAACTCAGTTCCTGAAGCTCTTCGACACGGACGCCCCGGGGACTCCTCCCCTGTCCCCGTCAGCGCCTGCCCCGTTACTCAATCCTCCCTAATCCCATTGTCTCAGTTGCATCACATCAGAGGCGATGATTTTCGAAGGCTGCCAAAGGAATTATTTTCTTTGCCTGCTGCAAGTCATCACCAAGGAGGCGATCGTAGGGCGGGCTGCAGAATTGGTGGGGCCGGGTGTAGGGCGGACATGCAGGGCCGGGGTCGCATCCCCGTGAACTTGGCTCTGCCCCGGGTTCTTCTCATGCATCCGCGGGTGTATCTCTTTCTTCTACTCACTTGTCCTGCTTTGCACGTCCTTCCCCTTCTAGTGTGCCCCGGCATGGACATCCGGAACAACCTCACCCGGCTGCACGAGCTGGAGAACTGCTCCGTCATCGAGGGACATTTGCAGATACTCTTGATGTTCAAGACGAGGCCCGAGGATTTCCGAGACCTCAGTTTCCCCAAACTCATCATGATCACCGATTACTTGCTGCTCTTCCGGGTCTACGGGCTGGAGAGCCTCAAGGACCTGTTCCCCAACCTCACGGTTATCCGGGGCTCGCGCCTCTTCTTCAACTACGCGCTGGTCATCTTCGAGATGGTTCACCTCAAGGAGCTCGGGCTGTACAACCTCATGAACATCACCCGGGGTTCCGTCCGCATCGAGAAAAACAACGAGCTCTGCTACCTGGCCACCATCGACTGGTCCCGGATCCTGGACTCGGTGGAGGATAATTACATCGTGCTGAACAAAGATGACAACGAAGAGTGTGGGGACATCTGCCCGGGCACCGCCAAGGGCAAGACCAACTGCCCCGCCACTGTCATCAACGGGCAGTTTGTGGAACGGTGTTGGACCCACAGTCATTGCCAGAAAGGTACACCGGGGGGGCGCGGGGTTCTCTAAGCAGTTTCTCATGCCTTGTTCTGAAGGCTTGGCCGTCCGGGAGGGGATTGGGGACGGAAACTTGTGGCATTCTCTTGTGGCCCAGGTGGTGGCATACTTTTTCTGTAAAGGCTCAGGTACTAAATACTTTAGACTTTTGCATGCCATGCAGTAGTCTCTGTCGTGACTACTCAGCTCTGCCGTTGCAGCGGGCATACAGCCACAGATGTGCATGTGGTTGTGTTTCAATAAAACTTTATTTACAGAAACAAGTGGTGGGCCAGACTTTGCCCGAGCACTCCACTTCGCCACCTCCTGTGCCAGACGGTGAATGTTTCTCCTGCTTGGGAGAAGAGTATGGAGTTGGTTTTTAAAAAAAAAACCAAAAAACCCAAACACAAGTTTATTTCTTATCTGAGTATAGAAGTCAAATTGCTCCTAATACAGATTTGGAAAAAGAAATGCGTAAAGGAAAAAAAAGAAAAAGAAGCAAAAGGTCTGTCTTATTCCACAGTGCACACTGCTGAATTTATTGGGGGTACTTCCTTCTAGTGGGTATTTGCTAGATCTGTGGTGCCTTAATTTCTTTAACTTTTCCTGTTATTGGGCATTGAGGTTTCTTTTCAGTGTTCGCGAAGAGACGGACGAACATTTTGGAGTCAAAGCTTTCGCTAGCGTTTGTTTCTTTAGGCCTGCTTTCCAGAAGTGAAATTTCTGGGTCAGAGGCTTCTGATATAGATTGCCAAATGGCTTTCCGGAAATGTTGTGCCAACGGACGCTCCTCCTAGCATTGGAGGAGAAGGGAACACCTTGGCCAGCTTTGAGTGTCGTTTGAAAAGTCTTTCATAATTTACCGTGGGGGGTGGGGGCGGGGGGGGGGGGGGGGGGGAAGGAGCTGTCGTGACGTCATTGGCTCTATTTGCATTTCTTTGATTGCTGTCAGGGTTGAACCTTTTAAAACATGCTTGTTTACCATTTGGGTTTTATCTTCCTGTTCATATCCTTTGCTCGTATATCTTTTAGTGCGTCAATGAGTTTGGAAAAAGTCACCCGTGTGCGGTTTTCATCGATGGAGGCAATGAAACCTTTGCCAGTTGCATTTGTTGTTTGTTTGTTTGTTAGTTTGTTTGTTTAGAGGTTGAAAATTTCCTGGAGGCTGTGTTTTGCCAGAGAAGCTGAAAACGTTGATGGGGTTCAGAGCTTGATTTTTGCATGTCAGATGTACTTTATGCTTAGAAAGTTTCTTTCTATCCATAAGAGAAAAAATTTTCCCCCAGTTTTCTAATTTTAGTTATTATATTAATAATTTCTCAAAAGCTTTCGTCTTCAGCACGAGATCTATTGGTGTGTGTGATTCAATAGGGGTGCCAATTCTCTCTCAAATAACTAGTTGGGATCTCAGTGCCATTTGTTGCAGAAATCTATCCCTTCGCCATTGCTTTTGGGTCTGTTCCTGGGTATCCGTAGATCCGTCTGCCTTTCCTTGTACTAGGGCTGGTAACTGTTCTGATCACCACCGTTTTATAATGTTTTGACATCCAAGAAGGCGATTCTGCACACATACTCATTGCTCGTTGATTGTTTCATGGACCTCTTTCACACGTTTCCCTGGGAAGAATTAGTGAACGCGAAATTGAGGCGGTAGAAAGTAAATGGGTGGCTTAAGGGTTGCATCACAAAAGATAGGGGAGGGCAGAAAGGAGGATATTTTCGCCTAAGCCCAAAGCTATGGGGAAGCCACGTAGAATGAATTTGACCTGAATAGAACCCGTGGAGTTGTCTGTGAGGACTCCTTCAGATGACTGGGGAGGAGGCTCCAAGGCAGTCCCCAAACAACCATGGGGCTTGGTTGGATGCTTGGATGGTAAGGAATGGGAGGTGAGAGAGTGGAGGAAGGGGAGGCTGGGCTAGTGAAGAGACATAAGGGAAGGGGTGGCTATTACTAGAGCGAGGAAAAATCTTGAGAACCTTGTGGGTCAGGGACAAAGAGAAGCGCAACTATGACCAGAGAGGTTACTTAACTTGTCCAAGGTCACGCAGCTAATAAAAGACAGAGCTGGGCTTTGTGCTAAGTCTACTCGACACGCACACACACAAAGCACGTTTTTTTTTTTGGGGGGGGGAGGTGGGAGGAGTGTCCCCTCCGCTTAGAAACAGAGGAGCTACTTCTAGCTGGGGACGCCAGGGCTGAGTCCTTCAAATGTAGGAGCTTGTTTGTGAATGCTCCAGGGTCACCCGTCTTGAGATATAATTTAAGACATTTCCCTGCGGAGTTATTTTCCTCTCTGTTTTGCTCAAACCATCCAGAAGGGCTTTATCTGCGGTCGAGGCTCCTGTTCCCTGACGTTTTGAGTGGATTTAAAAGAAAAAAGAAAAAAAAAAATCTTTTGCTATTGAGAACTGGGCTTGCTTTACTGGCGCTGGGAGCTTTGTCGCCGGGGGCAGGCGCTGCCACTCATCCTGGCATCTGGCATCTCCGTCTCAGCCACCCGCCCGTCCGTGGTGGGGGCCCCAGGTGTCCCGCCGTGTCCTGGGAACGTCCTGGTCAAGACGTGATCGTTTTGTGAGCTGCCGCCCCTGTCTGTCGAAAACCGCTCAGCCCTGCCTTTATTTTTCCTCCTCGATTTCTTTCGTGGTGGCGGGACACACGCGACATAGAATTTGCCGTCTTAACCGTTTTTTTACGTGCACTCACGTATGGTTGGGCCACCCTCCCCGCCCGCCCTCCGCCTCCAGAACGTCCTCGTCTTCCCAAACTGTGACGCTCTGTCTGTCCCCACGAAAGGCTCTCTCCCCGCCCTTCCCCGGCCCCTGGCACCTGCCACCCCACTTCCTGTCCCTGTGGCTCTGACGGCTCCAGGGACCTCACGTGAGTGGGGTCCCGCAGGCTGTGTCCTTTTGTGACTGGCTTGCTTATTTCACAGAGCACCGTGTCCTTAAGGCCCATCCACACGGTAGCCTGTGTCAGAAACTCTTTCCTTTTTAAGGCTGAATCATATTCCGTCGTAGGGACGAGCCGCATTCTGCCCGTCCACTCATCCGTCCGTGGACACTTGGGCTGCTTCCCCGTGGGAGCGGCCGTGCACCACGTGGTCACAAACGTGGGTGGACGGCTTCGGCTTTTAGATGTGGACGTTGACACTTGCTCTGGGAGGCTTAGGGGACGCCCAGCGGGGGTTTCTGAGCACAACACAGACTGAGCCTTTAGAGGCGACCCCCCTGGTCTTAGGCGGCAGAAACAGCTCGGTGAAAACTGCCCATCCGTGTTTCTCTTCCCGCAGAATCTTCTCGAACACCGCCTCTGGCGTCTGTAGTCACCATCCTTTCTCTCAGGCAGTTGCCAGTTTCTGGAAGCATCTGAGGATGGGTCAACCTTTGGAGTGAAGATGCCCGATTGTCCTCCGTCTCGTTTAAACGTCGTCTACAGTGTGCACCCCTTCTTCTGTCTATGCCCCAAATAATAATGGGTTTTTTTGGCAGAGAGAGAGAGAGAGAGAGAGAGTGAAGGAAGCTTTCCAGTGGTTAAAAGAATTGAAAGGAAAAAAAAAAAAACCCACTGCGGTGGGTGCTGATGGCCAGAGCTCTTTCCGTCATCATCAAATCCATCATCCTGTTTATGGATTTGGGGTGGAGAGTGGAGACGGGGTCTAGGTACCACGTTTATTGACAGCCTACTGTGTACCAGGCTCTGGAGTACTGGGGGCATAGGTGATACCAGCCTCGGGCTCCCCAGGTGACCCACCTGGTGGCAGATGCAGACATTGAATACGGGATCCTCACACTACGGAGAAGTGGGGAGTTAGTCACACGGGGGCCGCTCTCCGTGGATGGAAGCCCAAGACGAGGCCCTAAACCAGTCTTCAAAGTCAGAGAATATCTCCCCCTTAAAATGGGGGTATCATTAAGTTCCCGGAGCTCAGCCTCCTTGGAACCACTTCTGGGTAGTTATGAGAAGCGCTCGGAGTCACGCGGAACTGGCTGCGGATACCATTTTGCCATTCACTGGTCACGAGCCGGTTTCAACCCTCAGTTTCCCCATCTGAAAAATGAGGCTTGCAATGGAACCTGCTTCTTAGGATTGTGGTTCAGGGGTTAAATGAGAAGGTGCAAGGGGTGTACTTAGCTCAGCACCTGGCGCTCCGTGAGTGTTCTGGAAGCTTCCGGTAAGCAAATACCATGGGCCCACCCTTTCTGGGCAGCCCAGCTGCCGGATGATGACCTGCCCCATTTCTGACTTTGGTTTTGAGGCAGGCAGATCTCGTGACCTGCCGATGGGAGTGGGTGCCAGACCTTACAGCCTCAGAGGGAAGGCCACCTGCGTCACCTGACACTACAGCTGAGGATGTTCTGGAAGCTCCTACTTCTGGGCATTTTGAGCAACCACAGGGCTTGCCTGGCCGGCTGCTCTAGCCAAACCCGCGGGCGTTTTCTTCCTGGGAGGTCACCCCAGCTGCTTGTTGCCGGTCAGAGGGGTGGGGGAGGCCGGGGTGTGCTGGGTGCCGGGGGAAACCGGTGGCGATGTCACATGTGGACTTTGGCACCAAAGTTGGGGGGGCGGCGTGGCGAAGACAGCAAATCCCTCCTCCCCAGCTCTGAGATCACAGCCCCGCGTCAAACTCTCTGACGGCGTGGTGCTCCATTGACCACGTTAAATACCAAATTTTTTAAAGCATGCATTTAAATGCATGCTCTCAGAGGGCTTGATGCTCAGCAGAGTTTTTAGGCGCTTGTGGAAACTCTCTGCTTCTTTTTCTTCTTTTGTTTTTAAAGTTTTGCCTTGATATTTTAATCATCAGGATCGCCTTTGCAGCAAAGGCTGGTGCCTGCCAGCCAGAGTTCACGTGCCTCTGAGGGGAGGGAGGAAAGAAGGAAGGGAGGGAGGGAAGGGAGGGAGGAAGGAAGGAAGGGAGGGAGGGNGAGGGAGGGAGGGAGGGAGGAAAGAAGGAAGGGAGGGAGGGAGGGAGGGAGGGAGGAAGGGAGGAAGGAAGGGAGGAAGGGGAAAGGAAGGAAAGAAGGAAGGGAGGGAGGAAGGGAAAGAAAGAAAGAAAGAAGAGAAAGAAAGAAAGAAAGAAAGAAAGAAAGAAAGAAAGAAAGAAAGAAAGAAAGAAAGAAAGAAAGAAAGAGAGAGAAAAAGAAAAGAGAAAGAAGGGAGGGAGGGAAGGAAAGAGAGAATCTTCGTGGTTCTTTCTCGAGTTGGGAAAAGCTGGGTTGAGAGGGTGAAGAAAACAAAAAACAAACAGAAAAAGAAATTAGAAGACACATCCCCTAGAATTTGCTCCTGCCAACATTCCCGCTGCCTTCTCTGTCCTCTGATCCCTCTTCTATTCCGTCTGGACTCAGCTGCCTCTCTCATTGGACCAAGCTTCGAAGACAGGGACTGTGGCCCTTTTATTGCTGTGTCCCTAGCATCCATCGTGGTACCTGGCCCACAGTCCACAGACAATGACATCTTTGACACGCGTTGCCAGCTGACGTTTATTGAGCACTTACTGTGTGCTAAGCACTCAGCAAGCCACGTGTTATGGGATCTCCACCACAGCCTATGAGGGCATGTTATTCCCATTTTGCAGAATAGGAGACTGAGGCTTGGATTGTGATTAAGAGACTTGCCCTAGGAGACCAAGTTGGGAAATGGTTTGACCTCAGGTTTGGCTGGTGTAAGGCTCTTGCTCAGAGGTCAGCAAACTATAGCCCGTGGGCCACGTCGAGTTTGTAAGCTGTTATTTTTTTATACAGGCTAAGAATGGCTTTGGAACGCTTTTATGAGCTAAGAATTTTTTTTTTTTTTTGAGATAGGGCCTCGCTCTGTTGCCGAGGCTGGAGTGCAGTGGTGTCATCATAGCTCACTGCAGCCTCAAACTCCTATGTTCAATCAATCCTCCCGCCTCAGCCTCCCGAGTAGCTGGGACTACAGGTACTCGCCACCACACCTGGCTAATTTTTGTATTTTTTGTAGAGACCAGGTCTCACTTTTGCTCAAGCTGGTCTTGAACTCCTGAGCGCAAGTGATCCTCCCGCCTCGGCCTCCCAGAGTGCTAGGATTACAGGCGTGAGCCACTGCACCTGGCCTAAGAATGTTTTTCTTTTTTTAAATACTTTTAAAATATTAGGAGGGGGGGAAAGTCCAAAGAAAGGTAATATTTCATAAAAGTTGAAAGTTGTATGAAAGTCACATTCGTGTCTGTCAATAAAGTTTTGTGGGGTTTGTTTTTGAGACAGAGTCTCGCTTTGTTGCCCAGGCTAGAGTGAGTGCCGTGGCGTCAGCCTAGCTCACAGCAACCTCAAACTCCTGGGCTCAAGCGATCCTCCTGCCTCAGCCTCCGAGCAGCTGGGACTACAGGCATGCGCCACCATGCCCGGCTAATTTTTTCTATATATTTTTAGTTGGCCAATTAATTTCTTTCTATTTATAGTAGAGACGGGGTCTCACTCTTGCTCAGGCTGGTTTCGAACTCCTGACCTCGAGCAATCTACCCGCCTCGGCCTCCCAGAGTGCTAGCATTACAGGCGTGAGCCACCGTGCCCGGCCGGTCAATAAAGTTTTATTGGAACATACTACTCTTGTTCATTTAGGTATCATCTGTGGCCGCTTTTGTGCTACGAGGAGAGAGTTAAGTCATTATGACAGAAATGGCGTGGTCCACAAAGCCTACAATATTTACTGTTTGGCCCTTTACAGGAAAAAAAAAAAAATGTGCGGACCTCTGATCTTGGCTGGTCACCTTGTGAAAATAGCGGGAGACATTCGGGGACAGAGGCTGTTTCCAGGGGAAGCTGGGAGTGCCCCCAGCATCAGGGCCACACGGTCCCCTGCCCGGCACCGGCACCGAAGGGAGGGGTCTGGAGAGCGTCGGATGCCGTCCTTGCCCCTGCGGAGCTCTCGGTCTGGCTGGGGCATGCAGGCAGTGTCACAAGGCAAGGCAGGTCCCCTACACCCCCATCTCCACCCCCTCCTTCCTCTCAAAGTGAGTCATCGGACTGGTGGTTCCAGACACGTTTGGAGCGGGAACACCTGGAATCGCGATGTTCTCTAGATAACACGGAATATTGATGAATTCCTTCGTGACTATGTCACTGTGGTCCACGCAGGAAGAAAAAAAAAAGGAACATCTAATATGTGCGCATGAGCATTGAATGAAAAGGGAAAAAGGAAAAACATAGGATAGACCCACCGTGGGCGGCTCATTTGAGGTTTTCATTCATCTTTATTCCTTTTTGTTTTGCCCAAGATCTTTAAAAATAAAATCTAGGAGAGGGGAAAGAAAGCGCTGTACTGAAAAGATTCCATAGTCATTGTTTAATTTCTTTTTCACGGAGACGATTGGAATTTTTCAAATGAAAAATTAATTGAATGAATGAATGAATGAAATTTTGGAGATGATTGGATTTTGTAGAGCGGGGAAAGAGCAAGCGTTCTGGAGAGAATGTTTCTGAGATTCTGAGATTCCCCTGTTCTCTCTCCAGGGTTGATGATAAATTGTCACTGGTATTTTTTTTTTTTTTTTTTTTTGAGACAGGGACTCACTCTTTTGCCTAGGCCTGAGTGCAATGAGGTTATCATAGCTTACTGCAGCCTCGACCTCCCGGGCTCAAGTGATCCTCTCGCCTCAGCCTCCCAAAATGCTGGGATTACTTGGCACATGAGCCACTGTGCCAAGCCACCATCGGCATTTATAAGAGGAGAGAGATTGTCCCAGGTTGGAGCGGCTGAGATGTGCCTTTGGTTTGGGTGGCAGATGGTGCCAAGAAAGACGGAAAGGTGTTCCAGGTGGGTGGAATGGCACAGAGCAGAGGTGTTTTGTGGAGAAGAGAGAAGAGGCTGCTTCATGCCTGGAAGGGAAGCTCTGTGTGTCCCCACTGCCCTCACGAAGTTTACCCTGGGGACATGTTCAGGACGGGCTGTTTCGGTCAGTATTGTGTGGACAGCCTCGCTGAGACAGGCGTCTGACTGGGACCCCAAAGTCCTTGCTGAGTCAGGGAGAAAGTCAAAGAAATAAGTCTAAGGTTATATAAGCCAGGAACGCAGAAAGCGCTTTGGCGGGCATAAGAAGTCACCAAAGAAAGGTGGCCCAGTTGGCTGCCTGGTCACACTCTGCAGGCGGTGCCGTCCGAAGTTTTAGAGGCGAAGATGCAGACTCAAGGGTTCTCACCACCGCCTGGCTTCCTGGAGCACGCTGGGGGCCATTCCACCCGCCTGGAACACCCTTCCGTCTTTCTTGGCACCATCTGCCACCCAAACCAAAGGCACATCTCAGCCGCTCCAACCTGGGACAGTCTCTCCTCCTTTTATAAATGCCGATGGTGGCTTGGCACAGTGGCTCGTGCCCGTAATCCCAGCATTTTGGGAGGCTGAGGCGGGAGGATCTCTTGAGGCCAGGAGTTCGAGACCAGACTGGGCAACACAGCAAGACCCCCGTCTCTACAAAAAACTTAAAAAATAGCCAGGTATGGCGTTATGGCACCTGTAGTCCCCAGGCACTTAGCAACTGAACACTACCTTTTTGCCCAGAGAAATAGATTGGCCCGATCTCTCTGGGAAGAAGATGGGCAGAGTGAGAAAAGACATGGGACCTGGGCTCCCCGGCTGGCTGTCTGGTTACTGGAGGTAACTGGTCCAACAAGTTTTTCCTTTTCTCCCTCTTAACCTGACGAAATTCATTGACCAGTTATTTCCCACGTCACCAGACCCATTGTCAGAATCAAGATCTGTTCTTTGTGACTGAACACCTGAAATGCCCTCGGGAGGTCCCCGGGGGAACCTCAGCTCACGTCAGGCCGGGAAGCCCCAGGTGCCCTTGTTGGCCTTTCCTTCTCCACGCACCTGTGCCTGGTAGAACCTTCCCTGTTGCAGTAAAGGGAGGGAAGGAGGGGGAACCTTGGTTAGAAGCCATGAGAGTCAATGAAAATAAAAAAAGGAAGAGTAGGAAACAGGCCAGAAGCGGTGGTGGCTCACAGCTGGAATCCTAGCACTCTGGGAGGCCAAGGTAAGAGTGATTGCTTGGGGTTAGGAGTTCGAGCCCAGCCTGAGCAACACAGCAAGACCCCTCGTCTCTACAAAATAAAAATTTTAAAAATTAGCCTGGCATGCTAGCACGCGACGCGCCTGTAGTCCCAGCTACTCGGGAGGCTGAGGCAGGAGGATCGCTGGGGTCCAAGAGTTCAAGGCTGCAGTGAGCTATGATGATGCCACTGCACTCCAGCCTGGGTAACTCAGTGAGATTCTGTTTCAATAAAAAAACAAAAAGAAAGAAAAGAGGACTCAGATCTCCCAACACGCTGGGTGTAGCACGATCATCCCATTGGCATTAATGGGGGGTACCTGGTCAATAAACCCCACAAGTGTCAAACCCGTGGAGGGTTTTGGGTCGGGGTTTCCTTTGGCTTCTTTATCCTAGACATTTCTTTGCCTCTTGTTTTGTCCCCTGCAAGGAGGGGTCTTGAGTCTTTAATGACCCCTACGGCTCATCGGCTGCAGCCCAGAAAGAGGCCGGCTGGTCGGCTTTAGTGCCAGATGTTTCCAAGCGCTCGCCTACGGAAGGGAAACACGCTCCTTTGAAGATCTGATAAGGGCAGGGTTTAACACGCTGGCACCGAGTCGTGTTGACACGGCGTGTGCGTTGTTTACTGACCACCTGTAAGGCCTGTCAGCTGGCGAGCGGGGCTCTCGTGCCAGGCCACCCGATTGGCGGGGAGGCAGCTAAAGGCTTTCAGCCTTGCAAAGACGTCATCGGCTCTCAGAGCAGGACATACGCAAAGCAAGACAGGTTTGATCTGAACTGGTCAAGATTTCTTTTTCTTTAAATTTTTTTTTTTTTATCACGGTAAGATACACATACGATTTACCATTGGTGACATGCAATACATGCACAGTGCCGTGCAATTGTCCCTGCTATCTAGTTCTAGAACATTCCATCACCCCAAAAAGAGACTGCTCATTAGCAACTGTCCCCATCCCCTCTCCCACCCCCTGGTGCCCCACAAAGCCACTTTGTGTCTCCGTGGCTCTGCCTGTTCTGGACATTTTACATACACGGAGTCACACACTGTGTGTCCTTCTGTGTCTGGCGTCTCTCACTGAGCACGACGTCCTCAAGGTCCCTCCACGTTGCAGCCTGTGTCGGAGCCTCGTCCCTTTGTGCGGCTGGATAATATCCCACCATAGGGTTGTATCACATTTTGTTTGTCTGTTTACCAGTTGCTATACATTTGGGTTGTTTCTACCTTTCAGCTATGGTGACAAGGGCTGCTACAAAACTTTTACGTATAAGCTTTTGTTTAAACACCAATCTTCAATTCTTCAAGGGGATGTATGTAGGAGTGGAATTGCTGGGTCATTTGGTAATTCTACCTTATTGATTCATACTTTCTTTGTCTTTCTTTCTTTTTTTGGCTTTTGGTTTTATTTAAAAAAAAATTTTCTTTTTTTAATGAAAGAAAAGCACAGATTCGGAAAACCCGGCAGCCCAGTGAGTTCCTCTAAGGCGAACACCCTTGTCACTGCAAACCCTGGTTAAGAAACGGTAGCAACCATTTTTGCCAGCAACCAACCCCACCCACCACCCGGCACTATTCCAGGGGGCCATATGCTAGTCATGACCCAACGTGGTCACTGTCCTGTCCTCTGTAGTCAACATCTCCTTCTTTCTGTGTAGCTCTGTCTCTCAAGTGTGAGTCTCTGGACAAATATTTGGTCTTGCTCATTTGAAAAAAAAAAAAAAAAAGTGGATATGCCTGCTTGGATCTACAGCGGTGGTTCTTGACTGATGTTGTCTCCCAGGGGACATTTGGCAATGTGGGGGGGGGGGGGGTTTTGGTTGTCACAAATGAGGAGTTTGTGTGTGAGGGTGAGAAATCTCCAGGAACCCCTCTCTCCTTTTCACCCCTTACATTTCCCTGCTGAAGAGCTGGGCTCTTTGCCCTGTAGCCCGTCCCCGAGTGTGGACGTAGCTGCCCGTACGCTCATGGCACAGTTCTTGCCCCTCTGACCTCCGGACCCAGGACTCAGGTTCTATCTCTTTGATGGGCTTTATTTTACGTGTGTCACTCTTACTCAGCACTATTTGTAATAAGCCATTTTCAAAGATGAGCATGACAGCTACTGTTCTTTTCAGCACAGCTCTGGGTGGTGTGTTCTGTGATGCTTTTTTTCTTTTCTTTTCTTTCTTTCTTCTTTCTTTCTTCCTTCCTTCCTTCCTTCCTTCCTTCCTTCCTTCCTTTCTTTCTTTTTTTTTTTTTTTTGTTAGACAAGGTCTCACTGTGTTTCCCATGCTGGTCTCTAACTGCTGGGCTCAAGCAATCCTCCCACCTCAGCCTCCTGAGAAGCTGGGACTACAGGGGCTACACCACCACGCCCGGCTTTATTCTGTTTTGATATCTGACAATGGTATTCTGCGGTGAAATGGTCCTCACTAACCTCCCCCATCCCCCACCCCCACCCCTTTTTAGTTTCGGACACACGAGGCACAGGCTGGAACTTGGTAATGAAACGTTGTGTTCTTTACGAAGGCCAGTTTTTGCGAAGAAGATTATTGTTATAAGCGAGGGAGGGGTGAGGGTTACTTGCAAAGGAATTTTACAAGGGCGAGATAAAAAGGAGGATGGCTTGAGCCCAGGAGTTCAAGGCTGCAGTGAGCTATGATCATGCCACTGCACTCCAGCCTGGTCCACAGAGCAAGACCCTGTCTCTTAAAATATGTATTTATAAAGGGTTTTCCTAGGTTTGGTCACAACCACAGTTCCCTCATGCTATTTATTTGCCCCTTAAGGTCTCATGTCTTTCAGATGCCACTTGTCCCCGGTGGGTGGGTGGGTGGTTGGGATTCAGGAAGGATGCGGACACGGAAGGCTCCTCCTCGAAAGGTGGTAAGGAACCAATCCAGTGAAATTCTAGAGTTGCGCCGTCCAATAAGATAGCCCCCCCCCCCAGCCACATGTGGCAATTTAAGTTGAAATGAAGTAAAATGAAATACAGCTAGACATTTGTTCCTCAGCCACACTCACTGCATTTAGACAAGGCAGACGTAGGACGTTTCTGTTCTTGCCGGAAGTTGTACCAGGGCTGCAGTCAGACAGACCTGCATTTGAGTCCTGAGTCTGTCGTGAGACCGTGGACAGGTTGTCTAGCTTTTCTGAATGTCTGTTCCCTCCTCTGTAATGAGGAAGGGAATCAGCCTCAAAGGCTTTTTCTCAGCTTTTAACCCGTGCGTCTCCTCCTTTGATAGAAATAAAAATCCTGTTCCACCACCCAAATAGAAAATAACAGTCTTGAATTTGTTTTTCAACCTCTGCACCTTCTTGAGAGTCCCTGGCGTACAGAGAGGAGTGGCTTGGGAACAAAGAGGCTATTATAGAAACATCCAAGTGAGAACAGGAGCAGATGCGTTGATTGGGGCTCAGGGTGTCATGTCCATGGGTGACCAAGAACGAGGAATGTGCCAGTTGGAACTGCGCTTTCCAGCGTAAGCGGAGGAGAAACGCATGTGGTCCGGGGGGAAGCGGGCTCAGGTTGGGTAGGGGCCGTGGGAGGGACGCTCAGCTTGCATTTGTCTCCCTGACTCAACACTGAGTGCCTCAGTCAGCTCATGAGACTAACCGGAATCTATTCCGAGTCACTTAAACCATGGGGCTTTCTGGGGACGATGTAGGGCTTTCTCGTGGAACTTGCGTCAGCTAGCTGGCGCTGCGTAACAAACCGCCCCGAAACATAACGGCTTAACGCAGCTATCATTTATTTTAGCTCACGATTTGGTAGGTTCGCTGGGCCAGTTTTCCGGTCTAGACCCACCAGCGGACCACGACCACAGCCTCTGCTCTTTCCCGTGTCTGGGATCAGGTGGCGGGTGGGCCGGCGGTTGGTGCTGGCTGTCAGCTGGGATACCCTGATTTTCCTCCCCGTGGCTGTCCATCCTGCAGTTGGCCGGTTGGAGCTTAGATCACGTGTGGGTCTCAAGGTTCCAAGAGCGGTGAGAGATCCATTTCCAGAGCACAGATGCCTTTTGTGTTTCTTTTGGCATCCTGTGTGCTAAAGCCCCATTGGCGAAAGCAAGTTATGTGGCTGAGGTGAGCTTGAAGGGGGGGGAGGATTTAGACCCTCTACCTGTTGATGGGAAGGGAAACATTTGTGGCCTTCTTTTGCCATCTGCCACAGAACCCCGAGGTGGGAAACACAGTGAGGCTCATAAAACATTTTTAGCCAGGATTTAGAGCTCGGCTGGACATGAGGATTCTGTAGGGTGTGACTCATGGTGTGAAATGATTTTTCTGAGTAATGATTTAATTTCTTGAATTCCAGTTATTGAATAACCAATTCCTTCTGTAGTGATTCTTGATGTTTTCTTCATCAAGTATTAAATTCAACCAAAAGCCACGATCTGCTTCTGGGATATCAGTTCTAGTTCATTCCTCTGTGTCTTAGTCTTATCCCAGTACCATACAAATTTAATTATTATAAATTCAAAACTTTTTTTGTGTTTTTTTTTTAGAGACAGGGTCTCTTTCTGTTGCCAGGCTGGTCTCGATCCTCGTGCCTCAGCCTCCTAATAGCTGGGGACTACAGGCACACACCTGGCTAGAACATGTTTTATTAAGTGGCAGATCTAGTTTTTATTCCTATCACACTTTTTCAAAGTGTTTATTTTTCTGGTTGAACTCAATCTCCAAATTAAAAATTTAAAATCCACAAATTAATTTAAGAAATCAATACCGTAGTATGTTTCCTTTTCATGCAGACCTGTGATTCCCTTTCCCATCTGTTCAAAAAAACATTTTTTTTGAGACCATGATGGGAGTCTTGCTATATTTCCCAGGCTGGTCTCGAACTCCTGGCTTTAAGTGATCCTCCCGCCTTGGCCTTCCATAGTGCTAGGATTACTGGCGTGAACCACCATGCCCAGCCTTGCAATTTTATCCTCTACAAATTATGGTCATTTAAAAAAATTATGTCTAAAAGTCATACCTTTTATTTCTGTTTAAAATTTTATTCTGTTGACTAGGACCTCTAGACTTATATTAAATATTTAACAATAGTATTACTAACATGTTTAATAGATTTCCTAATATAAAATCATTCCTGCTTTCTATAGTATGCTTTATTTGGTTTTCATGAATTATTCTTTTAGCATAATGTTGAATTTGATTTGCTGAGTTTATTGTGTTTGGATTTTTGCCATCTTCCTTCATGAGTGAAATTGTGCTATATTTTGGTTTGTTCTATTTTGCAATATCTTCAACAGGTTTGATTATTTATCATGTTCTAGCCACATAAAATGAATTGGCAGGTAACTGAGTATTTGTTGGAAAATTTTATGGTGCTGCAACCTTTTGAGGAAGTAATTCTTTGATAACTTTTTAAAAATGTCATTCTGGGTTGTTAGAGAATTCAGCCTAAGAATTATTTTAACCTCTGGTAAGATATTTTTGAGTCAGCTTTTGTGATTTGTATTTTCTTAGCGATCATTTCATTGAGATTTTTAGATTTAACAGCATGCTATTATGCTTGCTATAATCTTGTTTATGTAGTCTCTCTCTCTTTTTTTTACTTTTATTTTATTTTTTTCTTAGTTTCTCAGAGGTATATACATTCTCTTTTTAACCCTATTTAGATTTACTAGATGTGCTTATATTTTCAGAAAAACATCTTGGATTTATGTATCAATTAAACATTTTTTGCAATTAATAGTTACTCTTATAATCTTAATTCTTTTCATTTTAAGATTTATTCTGAGCCATGCTTTTGCCTTTTTTTTTTTTTTCTCCCTAGTGTGAAATATTTGGGTGACTTTCCAGACATCTAAATCCTTTTTGGAATAAATTAGGGAATGAATGAATGAAGAATCAAATTCCATTCTTTTAATACAACGAAACCATTTAAAGCCATGAATCCACCCTTGAGTGCAGCTTTGGCTGCTCTCACAGGTTTTGGCTACATAACATTCTTGTTTTCATAGGTTCCTAAAGAGTTTCTAATGATTTTTTTGAACTGTTATTTTTTTATCCTCATTATTATGAAAGCTGCTATGGAGTGCCTACTATCTTTCAATTACTTTATCTAAATTATCTCACTTAATCTTCACAGCCACCCTGGGAATTATCCTTGTTTTATAGCCTATTTCACCATATATGAAATGGAGCTCCAACGGAGATTAAGTGATTTGCTCAAGCTCATGCAGTTAATGGAGTGAGGAGTAGGGGTAGAACTAGAATTTAGTTCATGGTCTGTTTTGATTCTAAAACATGTGCCTGGCCAGGCGTGATGGCTCACACCTGTAATCCTAGTATTCTGGAAGGCCAAGGAGGGAGGATTGCTCAAGGTCAGGAGTTCGAAACCAGCCTGAGCAAGAGCGAGACCCCGTCTCTACTATAAATAGAAATAAGTTAATTGGCCAACTAATATATAGAGAAAAAATTAGCCGGGCATGGTGGCGCATGCCTGTAGTCCCAGCTACTTGGGAGGCTGAGGCAGCAGGATTGCTTGAGCCCAGGAGTTTGAGGTTGCTGTGAGCTAGGCTGACACCAGGGCACTCACTCTAGCCTGGGCAACAAAGTGAGACTCTGTCTCAATAAATAAATAAAACATGTGCCTTTTGATTATGCTACACTGCCTCTCCAGTTGAGTGAGTTTTAATCACTAGTTGTTAGAGTTTTTTTTTTTTCATTAACTTTTTATTTGAATGGGTTGTCTCAATCTCTAGTTGATCGAGTTTTCAAAATAAGAAAATAACTTGTTTCAGGCGACGGCCCCCAAATGTGGTCTGTAGTTTCTGCATTTTATAATTGCTTGTAGCTTATTGGGGGCTGGGTGACCGAGTTCGATCAGCTTCTGTAAAATGTTGCATAGAGAGCAGATGAATTTAGACTCAGCCCAGGATCTACGGCCCCACAAGGGAAAATTTCCCCTGGCAAAAAGCATCTCCCTGGAATGAGAAATCTCCAGAAATGCCCCCCAACATGTTCGCTTATCCCAGCTGCTTTGCCTGCTGAGACAGCTGGAACCAGTTTTCCCAAAGGCACTTTCCCTCTCCTCCCCACATGTGGTTTCGTGATACCGGCTTGGAAGAGTGAGGACCGGGCAGCAGCTGAGCCAGACTTGGGGACCCGCCTGCCCTCGGGCTCTTGTTTCTTTTTTCTTTTTCTTTCACTCCTGCTAACGTCTAGAAGCACCCATGACGTGAGCTAACTGAAGCCCTGCTCGCTTCTTGGGTGAGGCTTCTAGGGTGCTGCGCTGGGCTCTTGTTTCTATTTCTGGGCCGAGGATGTCAAAAAAACAGGGGTGTGACTTGCTGCGATGTGAGGCAATTGGACTTTTCTTCAGGTTGGGCTGTGATTCATCTTTATTTTCGTGGATCACGTTAGAGATATTACAGCAGGAGTTTTCGTTTGAAATCTAATAATGGTTTAATCTGCCATCTGGAGTTTGTGTTCTTTGTACTTTTTATTGTTTGTGACTAAGACTGGTGTGTGTGTGTGTGTGTGTGTGTGTGTGTGTGTGTTGGGGGGGTTGGCAATATTGCTAACATCCACCTCCCATTTCTGAAAGCCTCGTTTTCTTTGCTCTGGCTTCCGCCGGAGGCTGAAAATGGAGTGCTGCTTTTAGGGGGATTCCACTTTCAATTCTTTTTCTTTAGGACAAAATGTTTATTTTATTTTATTTTATTTTTTGAGACAGAATCTCTCTCTGTCACCCCAGCTGGAGTGCAGTGGTGTCATCACAGCTCACTGCAACCTCAAACTCCTGGGCTTAAGCGATCCTCCTGCCTCAGCCTCCAGAATAGCTGGGACTACAGGTGCACACCACTATGCCTGGCTAACTTTTTTTATTTTTAGTAGAGACAGGCCACCACACCCAGCCCCAAATTTTTATTTTAAGTAGCTTCCCAGATATACAACATGCAGGTATTTTCAGTGTCACAACTTTATGACATAGATTTTTGTCTTGTTTAACATAGAATTGTGGGGAAGGGGGGCAGGGGCAAGATATGTAACCCTAACAATATTTGTACCCACAGAATTTGAGATTAAAAAAAAAACCCAAAAAACAAAAAAAAAAACAACATAGAATTGAAGACTGGTTTCAGAAATGTTTTAAATTAAATATTGAATACAGAAATAAAGAATAAAATGGATAAGGGATGTTTGTTTTCTACTTTCATTAACAATTTAAAAATTGTTAATTTTTATTCACATTAATAGTGAGTAAATGTACACTGCTTTTTTTTTTTTTTTTCACATTCTTCCCCCAAATCAATAATGTCTGAATTTTTAGTTTTGGTCCAAATCCATCACACTCCCTCCCCCAGGCAACTAATCCTCTGTTTCTTATTAGTCTAGATTAGATTTTCCTGTTCTAGAACTTCATCTACATAGAATCGAACGATAGGTATTCTTTTGTTTCTGGCTTCTTTCACTTAGCATAATTTCTTCTTGAGTCAGTATTGGTTATTTATATGTTCCTTTTAACTGTCTTTTAATTTACCAATTCTCCTTCATCTTTTTTTTTTTTTTCTTGCAATTAATCCGTTGAAGAAGCTAAGCTGTTGACCTACAGAGTTTCCCTCGTTCTGGATGTCACATATTTTGTTGCCTTCCGTGTTTTCTGCATGGGTAGCTGGATCCCTAAAGGGTTCAGATCTGAGTTTGATCTTTTCTGCAGGATTTTAGGATGTGCTTTACTTTTATCCGGGGCTGAGGAGGTTTGGGGTTGATGAACTGAATGACATCAGGCAGGTGTAGCAGGAATACAGGTGATATTGGAATGGCAGGTAGGATAGTTTTGGAAGCAAAACTCATTCAACTCACTCAAAGAATCCTCTCTGAGCCATGGTGGGCAATATATATACAGTCCTTTTGTTCCATGGACCTTGCAGCTTTGGGACTTCAAGTCTTCCATCTGTTTGCCAGTAAATATTGAGCATCTCCTATGTGCTAGGCACTGTATGAGGGACTGAGAATCCAAGGATGAATTGCATTCATTCAATCGGTGAATATATTTTAAGCTCCTACTCTGTAAGCCATCTCTGGCGTAGGGTCTGTGTTGGTAACCCTCACCCCAACATGATGAGTTGGGGATTATTTCCCTAATGAGGAAGCCGGAGATCCAGTCTGATTCTGTTCTTAGCTGTCCTCACCCTGGATGACCTTGTATCAGTTAGCGCTGCTGCGTAACAAACAACGCCAAACATTTCCTGACTTAAAAGCAGCAAGCATTTATTATTTCTCCTAAAATTCTGTGAGTCTGCTGATCTGGGGCTAGATGAGCTGGGACGGCCTCAGTTGCTGTCCAGTTGTTGGCTGAGTGTCAGCTGGAGTGATGGAGATGATTTGGCCATGTGCCTGTCATCCTTTACCAGGCTGTCCCAGGCTGCTACAAATGGCAAGGTACCAAGAGTAGGCAGAGAAGGGCAGACACCACTGTGCAAGCATTTTTCAAGCCTCTGTTTGTATCATGTTTCCTATTGTCTCATTGGCCAGCCAACCCAAGTCACGTGTTGAAGCCCAGGGAAGCCCATTGGGCAGCCCAAGTCACATGATGAAGTCCAGGGAAGCCCATTGGCCAACATAAGTCACACAGTGAAGCCCTGCATAGCCCATTGGCCAACACATGTGCTGTTATCCCCGTTCTACAGATGGGCAAACTGAGTGCAGAGAGACTGAGGAGCTTACCCAGCATCACACGGTCAGTGCCCGGAGTCTCCTTCTTACCTCTGTGTGGTAACACTTCTGAGATCTTGGGCAAATAAAGTAACTGAATGTCCACAAGCCTCAGTTTCTCCATCTGTCAGATGGGGTAGCAATACCTCCCTAAGGCTGTCGAGAAGATCATTTGGTCACATAGGTGGTGCTCACCAGTTAGTGTCTAACCCTTGAAGAATCTCACCATCTGAAACTCCATGTCTCACCAAGATCCCATTCCATTCCCGTTCTGGGGCAACTTTTCTTCTCCGTGACCCAGGCAGGAGCTCTTGGCTGCCCCTCTGGGACCAACCCCAAATATCTCCATTAGACCCTCCCTGGGGTGTTCTGTTTTTAAGATCATTTTCCCCTATATTTTCATCTTTGGGGAAATTCCTGGTGGTTACCTGTTTAGCCTGTTGAGCTGGGAAATGGCCTGACTGATTCTCCTCCTTGGCCCTTCACCCCTAGCCTGATCTGGGGCCGGGCAATCCCATAGGCGCCCGTGAATGTTGAAATGAGCTGGAAACAGCCTTTTTTGCACTCGGGGCCCTGATTAACACAGGACAAACCTTGATTCTGTGTTTTGTCCCTGGGGAGGTAACTTCACTTCTTCCTGTTTTATAAGATTGTTCTCCTATAGTTATTGGACATTGTGAAATTTGAGGGATTTGTACAGGATTTGAAGACAGAAGGTTAAAACATCATGAGGGACACAAAGCTCTGACATTTATTGGATCTTTACTATGTGCCAATGCTATGGAATGAGTGTTTGTATCCTCCCACCCCCAAATTCATATGTTGAAACCTACTCCCCAGTGTGACGGTATGAGGAGGTGGGAACTTGGGGAGGTGATGAGGTTACAAAGGTAGAGTCCTTAAAAATGGGATTGGTGCGTTATAAGGGGCTGGTGAGACCAGAGTTCTCCTTTCTACTGTGTGAGGACATAGCTAGAAGGTGTCATCTGTGAACCAGAAACTGGGTTTTCACCAGACACCAAATTTGCCTTGGTCTTGGACTTCCAAGCCTCCAGAACTATGAGAAATAAACTTCTGGTTTTTATAAGCCACGCACAGTATGGTATTTTGTTAGAGCAGCCCCAAGAGAGTAAGACAGCTAATAAGGGTGCTGTTTCCTCATCATGAGCCTCTGGGGGAAACATCTTAGTCTCCCCATTTCGTAGACAAGGGAAACTGAGGCACAGAGAAGGTAGATTGATGGGAATCAAAGCTTCCCAACCTGCTGCCTGCAATGTGGTGTGAACTCATCATGTGCAGTGCTGTAGCTGGCGGCATGAACCCTGCCGAGTCCCGGTAAGTCCCCCTACTCCAGGCTGGTTGACTGCCCATGGCTGACTTCGACCTGCCTTGCAGAGCGTCGTGGGAATTAATCGTGATGCAGAGTATGAAGCTCTTTTTCTCAGCTTTGTGAAATCCTGTTACAAATGTGAGCTGAAACCTAGCAGGGCTCCTGTCCTCCTGCTTTGTTTTCTTTTTCATGGACCAGAGTCCGGGTTGCATAACCCCTCTCTGAGCTGGAGGTGATAGAATCCGAAAACAGGTATTTGGGGGTGTCACAGGAAGACGGGGCCCAGTCACCAATGACCTGAGGCTCTCGAGCGGATTCTCTGAGCCCCCGGTTGGGTTCGCTTATCTGACAGGTGCTGGTCTTGCTCTCCCTGTGCTGGGGGGAGGGGAGTCCTCGTTGAGAAAATTCAGAACATGAGGACTGGAAGGGTGGCAGCAGGGTGCTCACTGGGTGGGGTGGCAGGTATTTTGGGTAAATCGAGTCAGGATTTTTCATGTGGGCAGTGCATGAATCTGGTGGCTCTAGGAAGGTGCTGGATGGTCTCATTTGGAGAGTGGCTTAATGCCAGGGGACCAAACACATGAGCCTCATGTCTTTATGCCAGACCTGCCCTGTGTCTAGTCCGAGACTGAGCAGTAGGGGATACACTGTAGAAGGTGGGTAGACTTCCTCCCCTGGGACCTGAGGTTTTGGGGAGGGGGGGCAAATGAAGCTCACCTTTATTTAATTTGCTATTTTTTTAAATTTAATTTGGAAAAAATATTACAAATATATAAGATCATGTATCTATCTACAACTACTATATATCTATTAATACATCTATTACATATCTATTAATAGATCTATCCCATCTCTATATATCTGTTAATAGATATGCCAGATTGTAACCCTCCAAAATTCATATGTTGAAGCCCTAACCCCTAACACCTCTATATTTGGACACAGGGTCTTTATGGAGGCAGTTAAGATTAAATAAGGTCATGTGAGTAGGCCCTAATCCGGATGACTGGTGTCCTTATGAGGAGGTTAGGACACAGAAGGGTGACCGTGTGGGGGGACACAGAGAGAAGGCAGCCATCTACAAGCCCAGGAGAGGGACCTCAGAAGACACCGACCCTGCCAGCACTTTGATCTCAGGTTTTTAGCCTCCGTAACTGCGAGAAAATAAATTTCTGTTGTTTAAGCCGCCCACCCTGCAGTACTTTCTTATGCAGCCTGAGCAAACTGATACACACACACACACACACACACACTCACAAATATATTAATAGGTTGGCATGTTTGTTTATTTTTACATATGTGTAAGTATGTATATATGTCTTTAAAGTGATATACATTTATTTAAAGTAAAGTAATAAAATATTTATTATTGAAAGTAACAAGTGCACCACTCCACCAGGCTAATATTTTCTATTAATTTTTATAGAATTTATAAATGTATAATAAATTTTCTATTAATATTTATTTCTATTAATTTCTATCATTTTTTAGTAGAGACAGTGGTCTCGCTCTTGTTCGGGCTGGTCTCGAACTCCTGACGTCAAGCGATCCTCCCTCCTCAGCCTCCCAGAGTGTTAGGATTACAGGCGTCAGCCACGGCTTCGCCCAGCCCCTGCGTACAGTTTGACACACAAGCTCGTATACATCAACCCAATATGCAGGTTGAATATCCCTTATCCAAAATGCTTGGGACCAGAAAAGTGTTCCAGATTTGGGATCTTTTTCCGATTTTGGAATATTTGCACATACATAATGAGATATCTTGGGGATGGGACCCACATCTAAACATGAAATGCATTTATGTTTCTTAGACATTTTATACCCATACCCTGAAGGTACTTCTGTACAACATTTTTAATAATTTTGAAACAAAGTTTTGGCTGCGTTTCAACAGCAACCTGTCACATGAGGTCAGGTGTGGAACTTTCCACGTGTGGTGTCCTGTCAACACTCAGAACGTTTTGAACTTCAGAGCATTCAGGGTTTCGGATTTGGGGATTATGGGTGCTCAACCCATACTATGCTTTTGGGTGTTCTAAATATACGCATCAGTTGAAGCGCGGTCTAGTTCTTGCTTAGCTTGTATTGTGCCTTTGGAATCTGCTGTGTATTTTGTGCTGAAAGCACATTTCGATTCTTGCTGGTCACATTCCTAGTGCTCAAAAGGCACACACGTGGCTGGTGGCAACTGTATTGCATGGCACAGCTCTGGTCCTTAAATTTACTCAGAGCTCACCCTCACTATGAGCACATATTTTGTGTGTGTGGTTATAATTTCTGTACAAGCTGCATGCATTCTTCAGCGACATGCCTTTTTCCTCTCAGCCAATATGTTCTTTCAATTTATGTCTCGGGATATAGTAGTGCTAGTTTGTTCATTTCAAGTGCTACATAGTATCTTGCGTGAATAGGCCACCTTCTGTTTACCAGGTCCCTTAGGAAGGGACTTTGAGACTGTTTCCAGTTTGTTTCTTTTGTAAACAATGCTGCAATGAACGTCTTGGGATGAATGTCCTGCTAGGCATTTGTGAATGGTTCTCTAAGCATTGACCTTCAGAAATAAAGTTACTGGGCAATAGGGTATGTGCATTTTTAGGTATAGTATACACCCCCAAAACTGGCCTCCAAGGTGGCTGTAACAATATGTAGTGTCATACAGTGTTGGGCAGCCATCACCACCTGCAGAACTTACTCACCTTCCCTATTAAACACGGACTCCCCATCCCCCTCCCCTGCCCCTGGCACCCACCGTTCTACTTTCTGTCTCGAGGTTCATTCATGTTGCAGCACGTGTCAGAATTTCCTTCCTTTTCAAGGCTACATAAAGTCCCGTTGTGTGGAACCACATTTTGTTTGTCCATTCTTCCGTTGATGGACATTTGGGTTGTTTCCATCTTTTGGCTACTGTGGCTCCTCGTGCTGCTGTGCACGTGGGTGTCCAAATATCTGTTTGTGGCTGTCCAAGTGTCGGGGACAGATAGCAGCAGTGCACCCCACTCTGTCAATCCAAGGAAGGGCCCATTGAGGGACATTCTAGGCTTTCCGGGTGCCTCCGTAAGGAAGAGGGAGGGAAGGGAGCAGGGCTTCTCCAGACCAGCCTCGTGGCCGGGTCCCCTGTCCCTTCCCATCCCTG
This sequence comes from Mirza zaza, assembly GCA_008750895.1. Classification (NCBI taxonomy): domain Eukaryota; kingdom Metazoa; phylum Chordata; class Mammalia; order Primates; family Cheirogaleidae; genus Mirza; species Mirza zaza. The sequence goes on along the minus strand of VSMD01071439.1, from coordinate 98,696 downwards.
TTGCATCAGCGCAAAGCCTGCCTCTGCCTGTGGACGTTTTCCATGTAGATGTGGAATGTGGCATTTGTCCAGGAAACTGGTGCTCTATTTTTCTCTACTCTTTCATTTGTCGTGGAGTGTTGAGAGATGGAGACCTCTTCAGTGTGGGAGGGAAAACAGTTATGGATTTAATTTGTGCTTGAGATGTTCAATCCCGTCTCTTCAAATGATTTTAGGGTTTCTCATCCAGGTCGATTCTGAGCCAAGACGATTCTTTTTTCCATCCTTCCTCTGGCAAACCAACGAGTGCAAAAGCAAATCCTAGGAGAAAGAAGAGCTTCCTTTCTCTTGCTGATTTTGCACATAACTGAATGGTTTGTGATGAGAGGATAGAGCCCGTTACTCATTTAACCAGCTCCAACTTGAAGTCTGGGTTTTTTTATTATTATTTATGATCAACTTTATTGAGTTATAATTTGCATACACTAAAGTATACCCCTTTGGTATACTTTGGTTAAAACGGCAAATTTTTGTGTGTACTTTAGCACAATTTAAGAAACGAACCCACTTAAGCATGCAGTGGCATGAGTTTTGATGAAAGTGCACATCTGGATATAAACACCACCACAGTCAGTGCCTCGAACTCCTGGCCTCCCTCCTCGGCCTCCTGAAGTGTTAGGATTACAGGGGGGAGGAGCCACCATGCCCAGCTAATTCCTTTTTTGTTACTCAGTGGCATTCCATTGCATAGAGAGACAACATTTTGTTTTTCCATTTTACCTTTTGAGAGACGTTTGGGTTGTTTTCAGTGTTTGGCTATTATGCATACACTCTTTATGTACATTTGTGTGTGAGTCTTTGGGTAGACAAATGCTTCCATATCTCCTGGCTAAAGACCCAGGAGCAAGGCAGATGAGTTTGGGCAGAAAGTGTGCGCTAAGAAACTGTCAGACTAAGCGGCTGGCCCATGTTATGTTTCTACCAGCAATGCATGAGTGCTCTAGTTGCTTTACAACCTCGGCAACTCTTGGTGGTGTTGATCCTTTTAACATCAGCCATTCCAGTGAGTGTGAGGTGGTGTCTCATTGTGGTTCTCATTTGCATTTCTCTGATGACTGACGATGTGCATCTTGTCACATGTGTATTGTTGACTGGTGTATGTTTTGTGGGGTGAATATTCAAACCTTGTCCCCATTTTTAAAAATGTGGGTGGAGTCCTTTTCTCATAATTTATCCACTTTGGAATCAATAACATTGTCAGAAATACTGTGAATATTTTCTCTCGTGTAGTGGCTTGGCCATTTCTTTGAAGAGCAGCCTGGTTCTCACAGGGTGCTGTTATTAATTTAATTAGCTCCAAGCTATGGCTCTGAAAATCTTCCCTAAGACTCTAGCCCCGGACGCATGGACACTTGCAGAATTTTAGTGCTAGACATTCTCTTTCTAGCAGTGAGAGAGTGTAGAGCAATAATTTTAGGATGGGTTTTCCTCTTTAAACACAGAAGTCAGAGTTGGGGGAGTTCTCCGCTGTATTCGGAGAGGATAGAGCACCGTGGTGGTCTTACAACTTTGTAAGGGTCGTTGGAGGCTGAACGTGCTGCAGGTTGAACCTTGCCTCGTTTTCAAGACTGTTGTCTGAGTTTAAAGTTTGGCAAGGGGGGTGCCGAGGCAGAAGTTAGGGCTGACTGATGGAAAGTACTGGTTAAATATTGGCACTCCTGACCATTTGGGAAAATTCTGTTTCCAGACATATTTGTTAAAAAAGGATTTTTATAAAACAACACTTTTTTTTTTCATGATTCGAAGAAATGAAAGTACTTTGAAATCTCCTCCTTAGATCCTGATACTTTGAAAGGTTAATTTTCTCATTTTTGTTTCTTCCCAGATATAGTATATGTGTCAGTACCCTCAGGGGACTGGTTCTAGGATCCCCCTCATGGGGACCAAAATCCATGGTTGCTCAAGTCCCTGACATAAGTTGGTGTAGTATTTGCATGTAACCTGTGTTTATCCTTCCACAGGCTGCAAATCATCTCGATATGACTTATAATATTAATACAATGTGCATGCCTATGCACATAATTGTTATCCTGTATTTTTTATTTGTATCTTTTAAATTGTTGTGTTATTTTTATTATTTCCCCCCTCCCCAAATATTTTTGATCAAGGGTTGGTTGAGTCTGTGGATTCTGAACCTGCAGATATGAAGGTATGCAAGGTGTGTTGTGAAACACACAGACAGGAAGTACATAAACATTTGCATAGTTTAGCAAACCGTGATAAAGGGAATCTGACTCAGGTTGAGTAAGGGAACAATCCCAGCTCCCTAAAACTTTCCCTGTATGTCTCTTTCTAATCATAACTCCCTCCTCTCCCAGAGGTAACTTTTTTTTTTTTTAATGACCGCCTAGACTCTATTTTTAACAACTAAATGTTGACCCAGGCACAAGTGCTGCATACATTTTGAATGCATCAACAGCATTCTGCTCACAGCACAAAACTTCACTCCCCCATCAGCAGAATTTTTACTGCAACCTTTTTGTTTTGCACATCGGGTACTTGGGGCCTCTCTATAGAGGTCCCACATTCAGTCATTGCCTCTTCTTAACTCTGGGACCCTGGGCAAGTTCCTAGAATTCTCTGAGATCCCTCAGTTCCCTCATGTGTAAAATGGGAATCAAAATGTATCATCTATATGTAACCTTAACATTTGTGCCCCCATAATATACTGAAATTAAAAAAAAAAAAACAAAAACAAAAAATCAAAATGTATCATCAACTTGGGTCAAAGAAGACAACGCGGGAATGGTAAACATGGTAGATACATTGTTGCTATTATAGTTACATTGTAGTTCGTTGCGGTTGTATTGTTGCTACTGTTACTCATTTGGGTTAAGTTTAGCAATGGAGATATTTAACAGTCAATAAAACGCACAGACCTTAAGTGTTCAGGTCAACGAATTTCGACAAACACGTACACTTGTGTAACCACCACCAAAAACAAGGTCAAGAACATTATCTCAGCTCGGGAAGTTCTCTCTTGCCCCTTTCTAGTGAATTCCTCTTCCTTCCAGGCATGTTGTGTTATTGTGATCGTCACTTAGTTATTCATTACTATTGATCTTTTTTAAAATTATTATTTGAAAAGGAGAGTAAAGAAAGAAACGGTAATGAAGGAGTCTTGTCACCTGGCCTCCTCACACTGTTCATGCAAAAAGGGAGGCACGTGACCGAGCCTGAGACCCAGCTTAAGAAAAGCGGTGTTTGAAAAGAGCAATGTTGGCGGCTCGTGGTGGCCGAGGTTCACTGCCACGAGCAGTTAGGATTCAGAAAGCAAGACTCCGAGGGGAGACGTTTGCCCGGCGGGCGGCAGCTTGTTGGGTGGCAGAGAGACAGCCCTGCCACCCAGCCACTTTGAAGGCTGTGGCGACAACAACGCAAAGTGTTTGAACAAAAACAATATTCCCAGAAGCGAGTAAGTGGGCAGTGCTGGGATTCTGGAATTCAGAGGGCTGGTGTGTGAGTCCTGGCTCCGGCGAAGGTTTCCCCGTGGCTGGAGCCAGGCTCCGGGGGGAGGCTGGGAGCTTTTAAAAGCCAGAGCTCCGGCTGCAGACACGTGCTTCTCTGGCAGTGGCTTTGCGAAAACACATTCCCTAGATAGTTTCTCTTCTGCATAGACCTCTGAGGTTCTTGGGCGTGCTGGAGGAACATGGTGGCGGCGAGAGGAACAGTCTGATTTAATCCCTCCCGGGGAGGCCCCCAGCTGACGTTTCCAGAGGGTGGAGTAGCGTGCAGTGAGCTGGATACTTTGCGTCTCACCAGCTCCTCCGTGTCCCAAAGAGGTGGCGAGTCCCAGTTTGTGGAGGAGGAAATTGAAGCTGAGAGAAGGCAGCACCAGGCCAAGATGCACTGCGGCCCTTGCTGTGAGCTCACAACCTGACCTGAACCTACAGCTGGACACATTTCTCCCCCTCATCCCCCACCCCAGTCAGTCACCACGTCCTGTCCCTTTAACTCCTTAAATGGACTTCGAATCTGTCTTCCCTACCCAGGCTGCTGATTCACTGACATTGCATTCCATCCACCTGCTATGTTCCAGGTATTGTTCTAGGCTCTGAAGATGTCGCCAAGAATAATATGGATAAAACGTCCTGCCCCTGTGAGGCTGACATTCTAGCAGGGAAAGGATGGGTGCTGTTAACAAGCTGGAAGTCAGGGCCAGGCAAGATGGCTCATGCCTGTAATCACAGCACTTTGGGAGGCCGAGGCAGGAGGATCGCTTGAGGCCAGGAATTTGAGACCAGTTGGAGCAACATAGTGAGACCCTGTCTGTACAAAAAATAAAATAAAAAACAGCCAGGTGAGGTGGCGCATGCCTATAGTCCTAGCTACCTAGGAGGCTGAGACAGGAGGATTGCTGGAGCCCAGGAGTTGGAGGCTGCAGTGTGCAGTGAGCTATATGGATGATGCCACGGCACTCCAGCCCAGGCGACAGAGCAAGACTCTGTCTCAAAAAAAAAAAAAAAAAAAAAAAACAACAACAACCAAACAAAAAAATACCAATAAGCCGTGGGCCAGTGTGATACCACTTCATACACAGCGGGGTGGGTATTGCCATAAAAACAGAAAATAACAAATGTTGATGAGGCCGTGGAGAAATTGGGGCCCTCATGCATTGCTGGCGGGAATGTGACACCATGCAGCTGCTGTAGGGAAAAGTGTGGAGGCTCCTCAAAGAGTTAAACGAAGAACTACCGTGTGATCCGGCGATTCCGTTTCTGGGCGTATATCCGAAAGAATCGAAATCAGGGTCTTAAAGAGGTATTTGCACACCTATGTTCAGAGCAGCGCTATTCACAACAGCCAAGAGACCAAAGCGACTCGAGAGTCTGCGACGGATGAATAGATAAATAAAACGTGGTCCATCCGTACACTGGAGTACGATCCTCCCTTAAAAAGGACAGAGACTCTGACACTTGCCACAACATGGATGGAACCTGAGGACACGATGCTTGGTGACATAAGCCAGGCACAGAAGGACAAACACTCTGTGACTCCACTCGCAGGAGGTCCCTAGAGTCGTCAGATCCACAGGGACAGGAAACAGGGTGGTGGGTGCCAGGGGCTGGGGAGGAGAGTGGGGAGTGGGTGTTTCGTGGGGACAGAGCTTCAGTTTGGGAAGACGAGAAAGTTCTGGAGACGGAGGGTGCTGACGGTTGCACAGTGCTGTGCGTGCGCTTCATGCCGCTGAACTGTGCACTTAGAAATGGTTAAGACGGTGCATTTCACATGATGTATGTTTTACCGCCATTGAAAAAAATAAATTAAAAAAAAAAAAAAAGAAATGAAGTAAACTGCAGACCATGGGAAGAAATTGGAATTTCAGACGTGGAAGCATGTGGTCCCAGGTGGAGGGCTGTGTGGCCTTTTCGTGTTGTGTCTTCAGCATCCACTCGGTGGCTGTGGCATGCAGGCTGCGGTGACATTCAGTGGCTAAAAGCCTGGGGGACGTGGGTCTACCGGGTGGAAGAGATGGGCTGTTTCAGGTCTGCCCGGGGTGGAGTTGGGGGTCCTGTCGGAGGGGAGGGTGGGGAGAGGTGGGATCTGAGTTCGGTCACTCACGGACGAGCTGGGGTTGGGAAGTGGCATCTGCCACATCCCGGGGGACCCTTGCCATGGTGGCTGCGAGGGTCGGGCTCCGTTACACATTGGATTTTGTACCCCTACCAAAAGGTTTCCTGAAGTCCTTAACCCCCAGGACCTCAGAATGTGACTGTACTTGGAAACAGGGTCTTTGCGTAGGTGATCGTGTTAACGTGAAGTCATTCGGGCAAAACTTGATCCCATAGTTCAGGTGTCCTGGTAAAAGGGGCTGGGGAACGGATTCATGATCGCAATCTTCAGAAGGAATCAACCTTCCCAACACCTGCATCTCGGACTTCTCGTCCCTGTGGTGCTTTGTCACGGAAGCCCTAGAGGGCGAATACGGGGTTGATCTCTGAGAAGAAGTGAATGGGTTGACACTCAGCCTCTCCTAAATCTCCTCAATTGGGACTTGTGCTCCTGTCCGACGTGCGATGTCAGCGTAGCTTCTGTTCTGGAAAGTTCTTCCTCATCCTGTGTGCAGGAAGCATCCATCTGAATTTTTGTCGTTCGTGGTTTTATGCTTTTCACACCCAAAGGGGTTCACTGTCCCTTTGCTGAGAGTGGGGACGTGACATACTCAACTTCTGCATCTTCGTGGGTTGGATGGCCTGTATTTTCTTTTTTATTTTATTATATATATTTTTTTATCTAGCAGGGTCTGCTTTTAGAGCCGTTTATTATAAACCATCAACCTTCTCATTTCTTTTCCCCTTCGTGTCACGATTAAAGTGATTGTAAAAGTATCTTCCAGTGTAATTCTTCCTTCTCATTTTTCAAAAGCGCCCCAGCTTTGTTTATTCTTCCAAATTTTTAGAAAATGTAGCCAAGTTCCAAGAAAGAAAAAGCAGAGAGAGAGAGAGAAAAAAAACATCATACCCAGAGGGCCTTTGTGGGTTTTACTGTGGGATGTTAAGTCTATAAATTGATTTGGAGAGAAGTAACATCTTGACAATGTTTACTTGTACCATCCTATGTCATGGATTTCCTCTTCATTTTCCCAAGGGTTCTTTCTTATTCTTAGAAATGTTTTGTGATTTTTCTTCAGACACAGTTTGTCCAATTCTTGTGAGCATTGTTCTTAGGTTGGCTGGCTTTCTGTCTATCCCTCCCTTGTTCCTTATTCCATCCATCCATCCATCCATCTACCCATCCACCCAACCACTCATCCATACATCTATGCATCCATCCATCCATCCTTCCATCCACTCATCCACTTATCCATCCATCCATCCATCCATCCGTCCATCCATCCATCCACCCAACCATCCATCCATCCATCTACCCATCCACCCAACCACTCATCCATACATCTATGCATCCATCCATCCATCCTTCCATCCACTCATCCACTTATCCATCTATCCATTCATCCATCCATCCACCAACCCACCTACCCATTTATCCACTAATCCACTTACTCATCTGTTCATCTACCTACACATTCACCTATCCGCTTATCCATCCATCCATCCACCCACCCACTCATCCATCTATCCATATATCTGTCTACCTATCTATCCATCATCCATCCATCCATCTATCCATGTGTCTATCTAATATAAGAGAAAATTTTTTGCTCCAACTGTCTATAAGAGAGATTTTTTTTATTTCAGCATATTATGGAGGTACAAATGGTTAGGTTACGTATATTGCCCTTGCCTCTATATGAGAGATTTTTAAAAATCATTAAAAGTGGTTATTTTCCAGAGTAGGGGACAGGGATTGTATTTTCTTTATTCATGGCTACCTTATTAAATACTTACTAGTTCTGAAAGCCATACAGTCGATTCCCTTCAATTTCCCAACTCTATAATCACAGCATCTGCAGATGATGATGATTCACTGCCCTTTGCCAATAATTACGCCAGTTATTGCTGCTAACCTTGTTATGGCAGGAACTTCCAGAGCAGTGTTCAATGACAAGAGTTGAACGCAGTCCGCCCGGGCTCACGTCTGATTTGAGTGGAATGCCTCAATTGTTTTATGGCAGAGGATAATTATATAATTGTTAATACTCTTGACCTTCTTGTTTTCAGCCTCCATGAGTGAATGGGGGTGCGATCGTGAACTCTTGACTGTCTCATATATTCCAAGACACACAAATGACATTTGTCCATTTACTAGGACAACAGATTCATTTTGCGAAGCTGTTAAGCTGTTAAAATAAGCCTTTAAACCCCCAACCCAATGTCTGAGCTCAGTGGAGTGTTGTTTTTTTGCCTCATGCCAAATGGTGAGGTTGATTTTGAGGAGGTACTCGCTCGGGACCCCGTGTCCTGGCTGGAATGAGGGTGGGTTTCAGAACCATCCCGGGCATCAGTGGCGAAAAGTAGCTTTTGTAAGCGGGACTCATTGGGACCCTGTGAGGCTGTTTCTTGGGCCCGGAGAAAGGTCCCCATGTTTGGGACAGTCTAGTCCCGGTTTAGCTGGTGGTTTCTCTGGGTGATGCCACCCTAGTTGGGGTGTCAAAATATGACCTTCACACAAAGATACCAGTCTCAGATGACCTTGTTTCTGGTATGTTAAGGAACAGAAAAAAAAAAAAAAAAGCACCATTTAGGATACCATGTTAATCATGGGTGATACATGTCAGTTTTCAGGGAAGACAAAAACAAAGCAGTTTGTACTGCCACCATGGTTTTCTCCGGGGTGGGCTGCTTTTCAAGTCTATAACCCTGTGCAGCTCGATGGAGAAATTGTTTTGTAGCTTGCAAGAGGATGTGCAATCTGTTGGCGCTCTTGGTGAAAGGCGAGACCTGCGTTCGGAGTTGCTCTAAGCTGGCTAGAGTCGACGCTAAACCCTTAACATGCTTTTGAAAACATGCGAGTGATCTTTAGGCAAGAATGCAAACGTGCAACTCTCCGTCCCAGGGGGACTGGCTGGCAGCGAAGAACAAATTCATGCATTTCTCACACCAAGCCTACTGAAAAATAAACGGAGGATGTCTCTGCTGCACAACGCAAGCCATTCTAGAAGTGTGTGTGTGTGTGTGTGTGTATTTGCCACTCTGTGAGCGAACACGACATGGTGTCTGGTGTTTCGAGTCAAGAGGGAAGGATTCCACGCAGTCTGTGGCTGGCTCTCCTTGTTGCTTTGGTTTCCAAGGTAAGATTTGAACTGTTTACTGAGGGAAATTAGCGTAATGTGTCTCCTCCGGCACACATTCCCAGCGTCCAAGTGGAGCCGCCGAAATGTTGCTTAAGAGTAGCGGAATCGGGGCGGGCAGGGGCTTGGTTGTCCCGTCAGCTTGAAGGATTTTTTTTTTTTAATCGTCGTTTGGCAATTTGGAAACCTGTTTGAAGTAGGGGTGTATCCAGATGAAATTGGGCTGGTTTCTAGGATTTACCTCCTCTTTTGGATGTGTGTGTGTGTGTGTGTGTGTGTGTGTGTACAGCCAGCTGTTTGGAAGAGAGATTTTCCCCTAACTTTGTTTCTTTTCTTTCTGAGACAGAGTCTCGCTCTGTCACCCCGGCTAGAGCGCAGTGGTGCGATCATAGCTCACTGCAGCCTCCAACTCCTGACCTCAAGCGATCCTCCGGCCTCAGCCTCCCAAAAGTGCTGGGATTACAAGCATGAGCCACGGCGCCCGGCCTCCCCTTACCTTTGTGTCAGAGTCAGGGACGCTGTGATGTTGTCTTGGATACAGGGGTTTCCCATCGGGGACAGGGTTTCTCCATGTTGACACTGTGGACATTTGGGGCCAGTTTGTTCTCTGGGGCGGGGCCATCCTGGGCACCTCGGGGTGCCGAACAGCACCCCTGGCTTCCAGGAGCACCTCCCGCTCTTGTTGGGATAATCACAAGTGTCTCCAGACGCGGCCAGGTGTCGCCCGGCGAGCGTCATCGTCCTTGTTCGAGAACCGCTGGACCAGGATGCTGGAATGTGGGTGGAGGACCACGCCGTAGCTGTTCCCTACTCCTTTCCACGGCATGCAAAAACGCAACGTGGAATGGAGACCCAGAGCCAGTCGTCGGCCCCGTGCGTGCAGAATTAGTAGGTTGGCATCGCAGTGTTGCTAACAAAAGTGGCGTCCCCACCCTCGGGGGACCAAAGACTTCGAGGAACTGTGACTGCCATCCCCGAACGTGGGCGGGTTCACGTATTTCCCTGGAGAAAGTGTCGAAAAAGGGCAGCACTGACATTTCCCCCCTGAGGAATCATCTTATACCCACGATGGCAACTGAACCCCAGGAACGTTGATTGAGTGTCTCACCGTGGCTCAGCCGTTCGCTAGCTGTGCGACCAAGGGCAGGTTGCTGAACCTCTCTGTGCCTCGGTTTTCCCATCCGTAAAATGGGCGTGACGGTGGCTCCTCGGGTTGTCGGGAGGAATAAGTGGTGGAGGAATAATCGGAGCAGTGCTGGGTGCACGGGAGACTCTGAGTGGCACGTGGCACGTGGGGACAGCCTCCCTTCTAGCCTTCCTCAGCCAATACAGAGACAAGTGGAACCCGGACATAGCTAACGGGGCTTGGGGGCTTCCTGGGTAGCGCCTCGGCTCTATGAGAAGGGCTTTGGGCGACTTGTGTGAGAAAGGCCACCTGCTCTTGGTTAGCTGGGGCCGTCTACACCCTCAGACACCGGCTCCTTCCACACCCCTGTCCGCTGTATTTAACCACAGCGTCTCACGGGCTCCTCCCCTGGTGGCGTCTGCCCCAAAGAGCGCGTCTTCCAGCTGGGACAGTGTCTGTCCTTGTGCGTCCTTGTTCCTCTGATCGGCAGGGGGCTTGGTCGCCCAGAGGGGGGCCGTCAGCAAGTCTCCCCGGCTTCGTGGGGGGCGGGGAGGCTCCTTGTCCTTATGGCCGAAGCCTCGGCCTCACGCACCAGCCTCCCGACGATTCGAGCTGCCCGTGAGTGGGTTTTCAGAACGTTCCCCCTTTACTTTGCGCTGCGTGCCTCTGTTTGGGCCCTGGTGCGGTTATTGGCAGAAAGGCCAAGGGGCAAACAGCCCTGCTTGGTTTCAGGGCTCGAGGTGGATGGAGAGAGACTGAAATGGGGATTTGCATTATTAACTGTTTTGCACACGTTAATAAGACTTTATCTTTTTTAATTTTAATTTTTTTTAAAAATTGTGTTCCAGTCTGTTCTGGTGGCTCAGAGGAGGGAAGTTGGGGGGATTCTGGGTCTAACAGAGTAATAGATACAGCAGATTAAGGGCTTTAAAGCACACCTGGGAACATCCACGTAAGCCGCTATTTATTAAGCACCAGCTGTATACAGTTATTGAGACTGTGCCGTCTACCAGGCACATGGCTCTCCTAACAGTCTTTTCGTAGAGATAGGATTTGCACCCAGATTCTGTCTGGCTTCAGAACCCTAGCTTTTGCTGCTATACTCTGCCTTACGGAGGAAGGGAACTTTTGCACTGGGTTTGGTGGGTGAATAGGAGTTCGATGAAAAAGAAGCACACATTCTATGCTGACTTCGGCCTCCCACTCCTCCTAGAATTGGCCAGAAGCCAAAATCTGGAGGCCACAATTGGGTCACTAGGGTGACTAACTCATCATGCCCAGGTCACCCTAGGTTTCACCCAGCAGCAGAATCTTACACTAGAGCCTGGGCATCTGTTGAATTCTCTTTAACTTATCCCTGGCAGTGGTCACCTCCCAAAATGTTCCCCCGTGCCTTTATGCTGGGCTTCTTTCTCTAGACACTTCCATGTCTTGCTTTGGGTGAAAATTAAATGAAGGAATTAATGCCTGTGACACGCTAAGTGTAGCGCCCGGCGCACGGTAACCCCTTGAGTTTTAGCCATCGTTTTGCATTGACTCTGCTCTTTGCCCTTTCTGCGTGGGAGCTGTCCCCCTGTCCCTGGAGTAAGTACCTATAACCTCCTCCAAGGAAGCACAGTTACCTCCGGCCTGGCCCTCCCCAAGGACATAACCGTCTCTCCCCCCACAAGAGCAAGGGGTGGCCACGGCCCCACTGTCAAATCGGGAAGCCAGATGGGTGTGGGGGGTGGCGGACACACATCAAATGTCAGGCCTGTATCGGAGTCAGGAGGCAACAGGTTCAGGGTTAGGATTCAGGGCCAAGATAGCTCGAGGTCATCGGAGGCCAAGGATTTGAGAACAGGCTGCAGCTCAAAGTGCCAAGCAGGGCCAGATGGTGAGGAAAAGTCCCTCCCTTCCCGCGTTCCCCGGCCCTCTTTCCCTTCCCGTTCATGCAATCAGCTGAGCGCAGGTCACCTCTGCTCAATTTTTGAGGACAGGGGCTCAGAGCATCCTCCAGCCTCCAACCCACCCTGGACTGTGGCCCAGCCTTCCCCAAATGGCGTTCTGCAGAAAAACGTCAGCCGTGAATATTTCTCAGGTGCTGTGTGCCAAGCGCAGGGCTGAGCCCTTAACGTGCCTCATTTCACTTGAACCCTGCGACCGCCTTATCGAGTGGGTGTTACTGTTATTCCCCTGTTCTGCCCGGAAGACGCAGGGGCGTGGAGAAGTTGAACCACCTGCAGAAGGGGTCACAGCTAGAGAGGGAGAATTTTAAACTCACACAGTGTGATGCCAAGCCCACGCCAACATTTTTTTTTGCATGATCAGATAGTAAATATTTTTGGCTTTGCAGGCCATAGGTTCTCGGCTGTGGCCCCTCCACTCTGCTGCCATTTAGCACAAAAGCAGCTGTAGACAAGAAGTGAGTGAACGGCCGTGGTCGTGTTCCAATAAAACTTTATTTACAAAGCAGGCAGAGGGCCAGAGATCAGGGGCTGAAGAAAGAACCACACCAATGGCTTCAAGACTTACATTCTATCCTGTGCTGTTGATATCGAAGTGTCCTGGAGTTTGTAGTTTGTCCTCAACACCCGGAAGGGCAGGCGAAAGTGACCACAAGGGACCGTCTCCCTGTGCAAGAAGGAGGAAGCTGTCTGTCAGAAGCTTTGTAGTTCAGGGCCAGATGCCAGCCTCACTACTTTGGCCCTACGAGCTGATCGTTTTCATTCATTCATTCATTTAAATTTTTTAAAATAAAAATTTTTAATGGAAGTATAATTTACATCAAGTAGAATTTATCCTTTTGAGAATATAATTCATTGGATTTCGACAAATGTGGAGTCACGTAACCATCACCACAATCAAGATATAGAAGAGAGGTGGGCGTGGTGGCGCATGCCTGTAGTCCCAGCTACTTGGGAGGCTGAGGCAGGAGGATCGCTTGAGCCCAGGAGTTGGAGGCTGCAGTGAACTATGATCATGCCCATGAATAGCCACTGGCAATAGCGCGAGACCCAAACAGAAGGAAAGAGAGAGAGAGAAAGCAAGAGAGGACAGTTCCACCTTCCAGTTCTCCTGTGCCTTTTGCTGGTAACAACCCCCTTCTTTTCCAGGGTGTCCATAGAATCATATAATACGTAGATTTCTGAACATTCATTCATTTTATGGAGTGAAATTTAGCCAATGGTGCATATTGTGGGGCAGAATTGTGAGAACATGACTGGACTGTGAAAGACTTATGAGACAGAGATTGGAGATACAGCGAGGGGAATTTAGCTGAAAGAGAGCCTATGGGGGGGGGGCGTGTAGAGACTGGGAGGGTTGTGGTCGAGGGGCAGTGACATGCATATCTGGCCCCTGCAGGTTTATTCTACATCCTGGGTCATACCCCCAGGACCTGGGAACCCTGGCGAAGCCTCTGCTGATGCCTCCCGTTGCAACATTATGAGTCTTTTTTATTTTTAAATCAATTTCAAATGTGCTTGAAAACCACACATAGCGATTGCTTACAGAGGAACAAATGGTTTACGCCCCTCCTTTGCTGCCACCAAGAAGCCGGTCACCGGCGTCTCTGCCATGGCATCTTGTGCTAGAGTTCACTGGCCTCCTTCCCGCTGCCTCTGAGCCTTTGCGCATGCCGTTCCCTCTACACACATGCTGTTCCCTGTGATTCTCCTTTCAGATTTTTTTTTTTGTTCAAACAAGGAGCCAGGGGCTCAATGTGCAGAATCTCTGAAAAAAATATTTAAAAAAATAAAAAACAAAACAAATACCATGGTGTCTACCCCCCAAGTCTGCCCCTCTCGAGCTGGGTGACATTGAGCAATCCATTTGATTTCTCTCCAGTGCGATTTCCTCACTTGTAAAATGATGGAGTCTGCTCTGTGGTTGCTCACCTGTAGCACTGTGGACGTTCGGGCCGATTTATTAGTCTCTGCGGCGGGGAGCTGTCCCGTGCGTTCTAGGGTGTTTAGTGGCATTGCTGGCCTCCGCCTCCTAGATGCCAGTAGTACCCCAGCCCCACTCTAGTTCTGACGATCGGAAATGTCCCCAGACACCCTCAAGCGTCTCCCACCATCCCGTCCCCCCACCGCGGAGAAGGACCTTGGTACTAACGCAAGCAGCAGATGGTTGGGTGCCTGGTTTCTGTTTCATTTTGGGGGACTCATCTCTGCTGAGTGGAGGGTTCCTGGGAACTCCCTGTCTTAGCTCTGTGGCTCTTCTGTTTTGTTTGTCTGCGCGTGTTGAGAAAAAGAAAGCAGATAAAGTGGCCGCCTTAGAAGCCAGATTCTCCCTGGAGCCTCCAGAAGGAACCGGCCCTTTGCCGGCACCTCGGCGGTAGCCCCTTAAGGCTCATTTCAGGCTTTTAAGCTCCAGAACGGTAAGAAAAGAATACATGGACGTTGTCTGGCAGTTGCAGTCACCTGTTATGGCAGCAGGAGGAAATAATTGGAGTGGGAGAGCCCAGCATGTGGGACTGGAAAGACACCCCTTCCCTCCATCCCCGGTGTTGGGTTTCCAGCCAGAGCCCACAGTTGCCGGGGCAGGGGCTTGGTGACAGGTGGCAACTTGGGGGCCCTGCAGCTTGGTGGCCCTGCAGCTTGGTGGCCCTGCAGCTTGGTGGCCTCGCTGTGGGTTCTGGAACACCTGCGGTGGCTCCGCTGGATGGTGGCAGTTGGTTTCTGGATCCAGGCAGCCTGTCCTGTCGAACCCAGAGCCCAAGGACACCGCCCCTGGGTGGCTGGTGGCCGTGCTCTGGGTGTGCCGTGCCCAGTCTCGGGGGCTTTCTGACTTGTGTCACGGAGTCCGGGGGCAGGGGAGGGGGCGGGCCCAGGCCCCGGGGCAATATTCCGTCTAGGGTTTCAGAGTAGCAGTCGATGACTTCCTCCTCCCTCACCACTTTCCCGTGACACCATGAGATTAGAAACCTGTCTCGGTTCCCACCGGGATTTCCCAACAGGAAGCAGAAAGGAGGGGTGTGATCAGAGAAAGAGGCTCCTCTAGTTTCCAGGGGTTGCGAGGCCTCCAGGGTTTTTTGGTTTTTTCTTATCTTTCGAGTCATGCCTAAGCGGAAGGGGAGAGGGTGCTGAATGAGCAGGTGCGGGCGGCGACAGCCTGGGATCCAGAGCCTGGGAGATGGCTGTGGTGTTTTAGGAGTGATTCTTAAGCCCAGATATAGACAGTGACACAAGGCGAAAAATACGAGAAACCGCGACCTTCCCCGCTGTCCTCGCTTGAAGCATTCGAAAATCTGGGAGTGTCTGAACTGATTAGTGTTTCCATGAATAAGCACGGACTGCTGTGCCTGCCGTCCCGGGTTCAAATCCCTTTTGCATCACTTCCTTGCTGTGTGACCTTGTGAGCTTCTTAACATCTCTGTTCCTTCTGCTATAAAAAAGAGGGATAGGGGCAGCGCGGTGGCTCACCCCTGTAATCCCAGCACTTTGGGAGGGCGAGGCAGGAGGATCACTTGAGCTTAGGAGTTTGAGACCAGCCTGGACAGCATAGTGAGACCCTATCTCTACAAAAAAAAATTTTTTTTTTTTTTTAAATTAGCTGGGCCTGATGGAACGACCCACCTGTAGTCCCAGCTGCTTAGGAGGCTGAGGCGGGAGGATCTCTTGAGCCCACAGTGAGCTATGACCACACCACTGCACTCTAGCCTGGATGACAGAGCGAGACCCTGTCTCTCTCTCTCTCTCAAGAAAAAAAGGAGGGACAAATGATCATATCGACCTCTTAAGGTCATCGAGTGTATTAAATAAGATAGCGTTTGCAGATCTGCAACCGTGCACCAGGCGTGGTGTCGAAATCTCCCACGTGGACGACCGGCCCCAGCACCGGCACGGAATGCCACTTTCTCTCCTGGGTAAACAGGAATGAGGACCTCAGGCCAGGCTGGAGAGGCCTGGCTCTCGGCGACCTTGGGGAAGGCTTTTAACTTTTAACTTTAATGTGAAGGACCGGTTCGCTCCGGTCAGGCGGTGGGCGACCCAGGCGCCTTGAGGTTTCTGGTGTCTGCCGTCCTCCTGCAGCCCGTTGGGTTTATTTGTTCAGCAAATGTTTTCTGAGGGGGCGGGCACGGGGCGAGGAGGGGAGGTCGAGAAACATGAACCAGGCATCTCGGCAGGCAGACGTGCGAGTCCACGAAAAGGCATGGGAAGAAACAGAGTTCCGGGGCCCAGGGAGGAAGAGGAGGTCACTGCCACTCTCTGGGGTGCGGAGATGGCAGGGGGGGATGTTTCTTCTCCTACCTGCTTCTCTCCTAGAACTGCATTTCCCCCTTCAGATGAGCAAGGAGTTTAACGACAACGAGAAAAGAGCTTCCTCCAGTTTCTGTCCCTAAAAGGCATTTATTTCGGAGCCCGGCCACGCTGTTCAATGCCAAGCAGTCTGGGTTTGGGGAAGTTCAAGTGTCTATATCCTATTTATTAGCTATTGTTTCCTTTTTAAAACCCCGTAGTAACTATGACCACTTCTCAGACTTAGAGAATCTCCTGTTTTGACTATTTTTGTTCCATTTTTAGCTCTTGGATTTCTCCTGTTTGTGCTGTTGAATATACCTAGGATCTTTGGTTTTGTTTTTTCTTTCTTTTTTTTTCCTTTTATAATAAGATGTATCACCGTGCCACGGTCTGTTTATTTTTCTAGCTGCCTTCCACACTAACACATCTTTAATTTTCTCATCGGCTGCCATGCGGGGGTTATTCCGTGACTGGACCCCTGCCCACTCCCATTTTACAGATGGGAAAACTGAGGCCGGAGGATGTTGACTCACCTGTCCAACTTCACGCAAGCACATATCTGGTCATTGAACTTGGATCTGCCTTGTCGTTGGAGTCTGAGCTCTTTATTCGGGTCTGGTGGGTTCCGCCCCATCCTGGTTCTGCCAGGCCAGGCTGAGAACCCCTTGAGTTTTCCCCCTGCCCCTCCTCCATCCCCACAGGGGTCCTATAATGGTCCCAGTTCCCACGTGTTGTCTTGGGTGTCTTGGTGACAAGAAGGCAGCTGCCGGAGTCACACACAAGGAAGTAGAAAGAATTTACCGGAAGGCAGGGGCTTGTTGGCAGAAGTGGAGAGTTGAAGTCCCTACGGTGTGGACATTAGAAGTTAAGACTCTGGAGCCAGACTGCCTGGGTACAAATCTTGGCTCCATCCACCACGTCCTCGACATGTGTGACCTTGAGCCAGTTACTGAACCTTCCCTGTTTCCTCCTTTACAAAATAAAGATAATGAGTAGGACCTCCCCCGTTAGGACGTGGATTGCAGGAGGATGCAGATGCCCTGGTATACAACTCCTGGCACGAGGTTGGCTGCCGTGATTGTTCTTTGAGGTTTTTTATTTTACTTAATTTTATTTATTTATTATTTTTGAGACAGGGTCTCACTCTGTTGCCCGGGCCAGAGTTCAGTGGTGTCAGCAAGAGCTCACAGCAACCTCCAACTCCTGGGCTCAAGCAATCCTCCTGCCTCGGCCTCCCAAGTAGCTGGGACTATAGGCATGTGGCCACCCTGCCCGGCTAATTTTTTCTATATGTTTTTAGTTGTCCAGCTAATTTCTTTCTATTTTTAGAGGAGACGGGGTCTCACTCTTGCTCAGGCTGGTCTTGAACTCCTGAGCTCAAACTATCTACCCGCCTTGAACTCCCAGAGTGCTGAGGTTACAAGTGTGAGCCACCTGGGACTATAGGCATGAGCCACCATGCCCGGCTAATTTTTATTTTTTGTAGAGGTGGAGTCTCGCTTTGTTGCTCAGGCTGGTCTTGAACTCCTGGCCTCAAACGACCTTCCCCCCTCAGCCTCCTGGAGTGCCAGGATTACAGACGTGAGCCACCGCACCTGGCCCATCCAAGATCTTTCCTGATCTGAGTCTGTGACTTGGGAAACTGCCCTGGGATTACCAGGTGTGGAATTGGCAAGTTTAAAGGGAGAAGGGGAGCTTGCTCCTGCCCCAGACGGATTGATATCCCCTCCAAAGCTCTGCTTGGCAGAAGAACTGTTTGTTGCCATTTGCCCATGGTATCTCCCCCGATAAGCTTTGTGGATTGTTCTAGATCGTGTTGATGGGGACAGCTTCCTACTCCGAGGCCGCCAGCCCCGGAGCTTTCGATCCGTGGGAGAGCAGGCAGCTGCCCGGCAGTTTACTCTGCTCCTGTGTAAATGTGGTTGTGCGTGTTTTGGTTCATGCAGGGTCACTGAAATGTGCACTTTTCTTTTGTTGTTAGTCAATTTAATTTGTTACTAATAATAAAATCCGGAACTTACCGGGCCCTGAAGCCCCAGGTCATTAAGAATGGTTTGGAGGAATGCACGTCCTTTGCAGAGACTGGCTCCTTTGGAGAACTCGGAGGATGCAGTAAAATCCTCACCTGGGTCTACTGGGCAGTTGGACCACAGCATCCACTGCTGAAAACTGAATTTAGCTTATTGCTCAAAACACCAACGAGGGGACCCCAAGGAGATGATTTTTCCAGAATTACCTGGTTGCATCAAGAACATTTTGATCAAGGTCCTTGGATCATAGCATAAAGCACAATATTTAAGGGGACACCCCAAAACTTAGTACTTTAATGCCATGTTTTTAAAAATCAGCCAGGTGTGTTGGCTCATACCTGTAATTGCAGGGATTTGGGAGGCTGAGGAAGGAGGATTACTTGAGGAAAGGAGTTTGAGACCAGCCTGGGCATCATAGTGAGACTCCTGACTGTTAGAAAAAAAAAAAAAAAAAGAAAGAAAAGAAAACAATAAAGAAGAAGAAAAAAATTAGCCCAACATGGTGACACACACCTGTAGTCCCAGGTACTCGGGAGGCTGAGGAAGGAGGATTGCTTGAGCCCAGGAGTTGGAGGCTGCAGTGAGCTATGACTGTGCCACTGTACTACAGCCTGGGCAACACAGCAAGACCCTCCCTCCTGAGAGTGGAATCGCACAGGATTTGTCCTTCTGTGTCTGGCTTCTCTCCCTGAGCACGATGTCCTCAAGGTCCCTCCACGCCGTGGCCTGTGTTGGAATTTCCTTCCTTTTTACAGCTGAATTATATTCCATCGTGTATGCATGGACGATGTGATTTTCATTCTTCCTCTCCAGTTTTTAAAAAAGGAGCATTATACGCACCGTGGTCAAAAACATCCATAAAGTGGTTTACAAGGAAAAGAAAGGTCTTTCCTTGTCTTCCCTCCCCCACACACCTGCCTGCCTCCTTTTTGCACAAATACACGTTCCTCGCTGCCCTGTTCCTTGGCTTTTTCCCTTAATAACACTTCTTGGGGGGCATTTTGAATCTTCTTGTCTTTTGTGGCCACGTTCATTTATAATTTATTTACCCAATTCACAACCAACAGGCATATCCAGCCCCTTGTGACGGCCCTTCTCTTGACACGAGTGGCATTTTTGGGGTTTTTTTGGGGGGGTGGAGGGTGCTACCCCAGAATGCTGAGCAGAGACCTTTTTCTTTGCATTGGAATAGGGTGGATAAAGTAGTATTCAAAGACGAGCGTGGCGGAAACGTTCTGCATTTGAACCCGCACGTTATTTTTATCCCCAAACCCACGCAGAGCTGTTATGGAATTAAAAAACACGACTTTTAAGGAGTCGATCTCAGCGTTTGCATACAGGTTAAGAGCAGAGCCGGAGATTCCGAAGAGATGTCTGGTTTCTGCAGGCTGATCGGGCTGAGGTGTTGGGCTTGGTGATCATTGGTCTCTGCAAAGCGTGCTTCAGCCTCAGTTAATAACCTGAAGCTCAAGCTCTTGCTGAGCCTCTCTGGCTTCGACCCGCAGACATCAAACCCTGGTCAAGTCAGGGGCTTTCTATTTTGTAATAGTATGTCTTAACCGCTCGACCTGTGCAGAACTGCGTTCCTGTTTCACTAGATCCCTATCTGACTTCATGGCGCGTCACGTGTCACGGACAATGTGTTTGAGTGCTGTCCCCTGACCCTGTCTGCCCCATCGGCGAGGCGATTTTTAGGAATACACGTGTCCCACGCTGTAGCAGAACGGACTACGTACTTCATCTCTGAAACAGTCGTAAAGGGTTGAGATCCGTGGGGCTTTTGCTCTGTGCTGGACTCTTGGTGGCTGGTGCCCCAGTAAACACATCGGCAAATGCATGGACAAGGTAATTTCAGGTGGCATTAAATCCTAGGAAGGGACTCCATCAAGAGGGTGATGAGATGGAGGGGGGGTCCAGGAGGTGCACCTTTCCATAGAGTGGTTGGAGGTGTCCCTCTGAGGCTGGGACAGGCACTGAAACCAAAAGGACAACAGGGAAACTGCTATGGGAGGAGCTGGGGGGGAGGCAAAGTGGATTCTAAGTAAACAGAACTGGATGTGCAAAGGCCCTGAGGCAGGAAATTTTAGGACTGGCAATTTTAAGGAACGGATTTTTATTGCCCGGCTAGTTCGTGGCACAATCGAGGCACGGGATTTAGGAAAGACTGATGACCAGGACTATTGCTTCGGTTCCCGATTCTGTCCCCTTTTGTCTGGCAGCTTGCCGTAGAAACAGGCATCGCGAATTTTGATCACAATTCACTTAAACCTGTATTTTAAGTGTGATGAGTGAAGTCTGCCTTGCTGCCCAGCCAGTAAAATGTCAGAGTCGGGTGCTGTGAGGATGAAAAGTGATGCCTCATGTAAAGGAGGCAGGGAGGAGGGCTGTAAAAGTGCTAATTTCCTTTCTCTTAAATCATAGAGCTAGCTTGGGCACAGCGGCTTACACTTGTAATCCCAGCTACTTGGGAGACTGAGGCAGAAGGATCGCTCGAGCCCAGGAGTTTGAGACCAGCCTGGGCAACATAGCAAGACCCTTCCCCATCTCTCTAAAAAAAAAATTTAAAAATCAGCCAGGCGTGGTGGTGTGTACCTGTCATCCCAGCTACCCGGGAGGCTGAGGCAGGAGGCTCTCTTGAGCCCAGGAGTCGGAGGCTGCAGTGATCTATGACTGTGCCGCTGCACTCCAGCCTGGACAACACAGCAAGACCCTCCCTCTGAAAAAATAAAAATTGAAAAGAAAGAGGAAACTGAGGCTCAGAGAAACTAACACATGGCCAATGTCCCGAGCATCAGGGAGTGGCGGATTCCACTCGATCTATCTGATTCTCTGGCCTTAGCTTCTGATTGCTGGCCTGCTGCACCCTAAATAGTGTAACCAAGTGAGGTCTGAGGAAGGCGCTGCCTCGGTTCCAACATCTCATCACCTTTCTTTGGTTTTTGCAGCTACCTGCTTGGCTTCCCTCAGAGGGGTGGCTGGCGCTGGCCCCGTGGGCCACCTCTTACCTTAGCTAGCCACCGCCCACGCTGTTGCCTTGAGGCTCGGCTGCTAGTGTCCCGCCTTCTTGAGAATATTGTCCTCTGAGTCTGGTCAAGGTTGTGACGCTGTGTGCGTACGTGTGCACGTGTGCGTGGTCAGACCTCAGACCCCATTTTCCTGAAGCCGAGTTTCTATTCGTGTATCTGCTGTTTAATTTTCCAAGGTTCTTTTTTTTTTTTTTTTTCCTTTTTCCTTTGGTTGCTAAGGAAAGTGCATTAAATTTTATCTTTGCATCCTGTGGGACTCTTTCTGAATCCCGCGGAGCTGGAGGCACAGGGCGCCGAGGAAACGATCGGAAGGAAACTCGGGGGTGGGGGCATCTATGTGAGAACCAAGAACACCTTTGATGTTTAGACTCCAAAGCGGGGCGGCTCAAGGTGCGGCAGGCGTGGAATTAGGATGTATATACCCCGGAAGGCTGGAACGGGCGGTTCCTCCTGGCGGCCACATGAGGGTTACACCGTGGCACTAGATCAGTGACATCTCAGAGGGGGTTGTCGTCTTTGCGTGAGAGGAGTTCCAAGAAGCAGAAGTTTGGAAGCCAAACACAAGGTGGCTTTTCTCGGGGTACAAGGGTGGGAAGGATTTAATCCCAAATCCCTTTGCATAAGTCATGATTCCCTTTCGAAGGCCAAGCTCCTTTCCTTAGCCAAGGTGGGGAGGCTTAACCGGGTGGATCTACCTTTTATTTGAGATCGTGGCTTTATTCCTCCTCTAGGTGAGAATTTCCTTCTTTCCAATTTCCGTGAGCCTTGTGCCCTATCGGGTTTCCCCGAAGTACCTGTGTCGCGTGTGAACCCTCCTGCCTTGGGTCTTTCTCATTTCGGTTTGAGCCCGGACTCCCTCGAGGTTCAAGTTCCCAACCATTCCCAGCATTCTATGGTCACAGACCTCGGGGAGGACTGTACCCAAGAGCCCTCGAATTATGGTTTCTTTAGGAGACTATTAGATCTTGATTCCTGAGAGGAAAATTGGGCATTCTGCGTTTTTTCCCTTCCAGACTGGAGCGTTCTGCTACTCGGGGTGAGTGCTTCTAGAAGCTTCCAAGTGGTTTCAGAGGGCGTGGAGACGTGGTTGGGAAGTGCGGTTATTTTACGACATGAGATTTGGGTTTTAGACAAGAGCACGTGGCCTGTTTTATGTATCCTCTTGATGACTCCGAGGGGCTGTTTCCTTTTGGGGAAGAGGTAGGCGGAGGGCTGATGGGAAGATGGGGAGATTGTGGGTTTGGATCCGAATGGACACACAGAGGCGTCCGGCTGTGACTTTTCTGGGCTGCACTGTGGGATCCCCAAGGGCAAGGACAGCCCCGCAGTTTCCGCTGCCCGCGCGTGGCCTGGGGCTGCCTGGCACGGAGCCGCTGTAATATTTGCATTTGGTGAATTCGATGGTGCACCACGACCGGTCACTTTCCAGGATCGGGCACCTGTCTAGGTCACCAGTGACACCAAATCTGCCTCCCTGCATGATTTGGAGCAACACACAAAACTGAGGATGAACACAGGTTCCCTCAAGAAGGGGAAGGAACCTACACTTGCTTGGCACAAGCTTTGAATTTGGTCATCTAATCCACCCCACTCTGTCTTCCCCATGGAATGGAGGAGGTTGTTAGCACTATTTTGTGAAGGAATCAAGGCTGAGTTGATGAGGGGACTGAAATTGCTGCTGCTGGTCAGACCTTTGAAAACCCTTTCTTGGGCCCAGCATGGTGGCTCATGCCTATAATCTCAGCACTTTGGGAGGCCGAGGTGGGAGGATGGCTTGAGGCTGGGAGCTTGAGACCTGCCTGGGCAACACAGCAAGACCCCATTTCTACAAAATAATAATGATAATAAAAAAATAGCTGGGCAAGGTGACACACCTATCGTTCCAGCTATTCGGAAGGCTGAGGCAGGAGGATTGCTTGAGCCCAGGAGTTTGAGGCTGCAGTGAACTATGATGATGCCACTGCACTCTAGCTTGGGTGACAGAGCGAGACCCTGTCTCAAAAAAATAAAATAAAATAATTCCTTTCTTGGGCCTAAGCAGGAACCATCTTGAGCACATCTTGTACATCTTTCCATCTGATTCTCAAGTCAGCCCGAGGCACTGTGACGATGCCCCTGCATGCAGGGGGAAACTGAGGCAGGGAAAGCAGAGTCACATGCCCAGGAAATGGGTATATCTGGCAGAAACCCAGGTCCACCTGACACCATAATTCCTTGCACCCCACAATCTGGTGATTGGAGTTATGGACCGCCGTTCTGACGGGAGAGTTTCAAGAGAACAGATTTGGATAACGTAGCATTTCTTCTAGCCCATTCTACTCTCCCTGTCCCAGGCTGCCGAGGCGCTGGGAGGTGTGGCCAACTGTCCACCTAGGGCAGGACAGAAGGCTCAGCCAGAATGTTGGCACGTGACTCTCTGGCTGTTCAATGCAAGAAAGTAACACCTTGGCTTTTATAGAATAACGCTCTGAAGAAATTATTATTATAACAACCCAGGTGTGCTACGGCCAGCCCCCTCTGAACTTGTTGGAGCTGATGCCATTTGGAACTAAATGTTCTTGCACTCGGTCTCCCCTCTTGGCTGTGGAACCCAGTCTGTTCTAATCACCAGCTTGCGTCCAGAGCTGGAGGTAGATTTTGGTTGAGGAAACATAATTCCTTCAAGGTTGTAGCATGCACATACAAAAGGCTTTAAAAAACAAACAAACAAAAAACCAGTAAGCATTCTTGTGCCCTATTTGGTTTCCTGGAAGTATCCGTGACTTAGTTAGAGTGCTGAAATGCTACCCATCTTTCTAAGATGATGTTATCCAGCATCCAGGGTGATGGGGAAGCATTTTTTAATTTGTGTGTGTGTGTTTGTGGTTTTATTTTCCTTCTTGCATTTTCCCTGAGTGTACTCCCGGGCTCTGCAGGGCACACAGAGTGAACCAGGAAGTCCCGGGTGTATGGGCTGTTTGCTCAGGCAGATGAAGAATTGCAAAGTAGAACCTGAACAGCCAGAAAAGTCTGAGGACCCAGAGGCAAAAGGACAAACTCGTTCTTTTGTCTAGTTGAAATGATCACGGGCAAGAAATGGATTCTCCCCCTTGCCCCCAGTCAGATCACTTCATCTTTTTTCTAATAGAATAGCAGTGTCTCAGGCACACAGAGAAGGAGCAGCCACCCTGAGAACACGAGGCCACAAGGCTCTGTGCAGAGAGGTGACGGAGCCTCGTGTAATTTCTAGAATGGAAAATAAAGCAGTTGTTCCGGATTTAGGAACCAACGCGATCAGGAAACGAGCTGAAAACTGTCTCCTTTTTTGTCACGGTGGACTTTGAAATAGGCAGGTCTTCCTTCTGACTTAGGATTCTGTGTCATGCTGTCTCCGTGACATTCAGTACTTCCTTGATGTTAACGTTAGCACTCGAGGAGTGGAGGACATCTTTTCTGTTCCCTGTGTTTGTCCCCAAACTCTGCTGGCTGGTGCACGGAGTAGCTCCCTGGAAACTGGCGTCTGTTGACCTGTGCATATTCAAGACTACCATGCGCTTGTTATTGAAAAGCCATCAGTCATGTGACTGGAACTTTCTATGGGTGAGATTGTCCCCAGGGAAACCCGCCCTGCCATTGAGACACTGTCCTTTCCCATCTCCACTTCCTTGTTCCCATGGAGGCTGCGGTTCTCTCTCTCTCTCCCCCCCCCCCCCGCTAGAAAATTGTCATACCTAATTCCAAAAATGACACAGAGAACATAAACATGTGGCTAATTACGAACAGAGAAAAATAAGGCAAAGCATTTAAGGCACAAGGTATGATGGGGAGAAACAGAGAGTTTTGCATTGCTGGAAGAGCCAATCCTTTATTAGAATAGAATTAAACTTTAGAGAAATAAATTGTTGGAACTATCAGGAGACACTGAGAAAACTGGGGAAGAAGGAAACTCCAACGGGGCCTCCATCCTGGAGATAAGACTCAATTAGGCAACGAGGAGTTTGAATCCTTTGGTTAATAAGATCGTGGTGACAGATAAGGACTGAATTTTTCACTCTGCAAACAATACACATTTTAAAGTGCTCTGGGAATATTTAGAAAAGTTAATCATCTGTTAAATCTAAAAAAAAAAAAAAAAAAAAAACCCAAACCAATACATTCCAAAAAGCAGACATTGCACTAGGCTCTAATCTCTGGCTGCAATAAGCATATTAGAAATTAATTTTCATTTTATTTTTTATACAATTTTTTTTCTTATTTCTGAATATTATGTGGGTACAAATGTTTAGGTTTGCACCACCAGAGTCGGAGCTACAGGGTGCCCATGCCCCAGACAGTATGTACCACACCCATTAGGTGTGAATATACCCATCCCTTCCTCCCGCCTCCTACCTGCCCGACACCTGATGAATGTTACTGCGACATGTGCACATAAGTGTTGGTCAGTTAGGACCAATTTGATGGTGAGTACATGTGGTGCTTCTTTTTCCATTCACTTAGTAGAATGGGCTCCAGCTCCATCCAGGATAATACAAGAGATGTTACTTAGCTCACCATTGTTTTTTGTGGCTCAGTAGTACTCCATGGCAATTAATTTTTAAGAACTGAACTAAACAAGTATACATGACAAACTCCTACCATTTGATAATTTAAAAAGAAAGAAAGAAAGAAAGAAAGAAAAGAAGAGGAGAGGAGAGGAAAGGAGAAGAAAAGAGAAGAAAAGAAAAGAAAAGAAAAGAAAAGAAAAGAAAAGAAAAGAAAAGAAAAGAAAAGAGAAAACCCAAAACTC
The DNA here is from genome assembly GCA_008750895.1 of Mirza zaza. Classification (NCBI taxonomy): domain Eukaryota; kingdom Metazoa; phylum Chordata; class Mammalia; order Primates; family Cheirogaleidae; genus Mirza; species Mirza zaza. Next base: position 72,791 of record VSMD01071439.1, on the reverse strand, counting down.
TTAGCTTTGTTTAAGGAGGATCTCAATACTTCAAGTATAGACTATTTAAAGACAATAAAGATGGGGTGTGGAGTCAGATTAGAGCTTTAAATGATGATATACACAAAAGTAAGACAATGAATAATGAAACAAACCTACCCAGGAGGAAGGAAATAATAAATTAGCAGGGATGAGCTGATTAGAAAACAAACAGAACTGACAGATTCAAAAGCTGGATCTTTTAGAGCTGCACTACTGAACAGGGTATCCTTTAGCCACATGGAAATTAAGTTAAAAATTCATTTTCTCAGTCAAGCAAGCCAAGTTTCCAGTGCTCAGTGGCCATGCATGGCTGGTGACTACTGAATTGGACAGCACAGGTACAGAACTTTTCCATCACTGCAGAAAGTGTGTTGGACAGTGCTGTTTCAAAGGGAAGAATCAACAAAGTAGTACAATTAAGAAAAAGGAGGGGGGAAGAGAACACATATTATATATAAAATGAGGAATGAGGCCGGGCGCGGTGGCTCAAGCCTGTAATCCTAACTCTCTGGGAGGCCAAGGTGGGCGGATCGTTTGAGCTCAGGAGTTCGAGACCAGCCTGAGCAAGAGCGAGACCCCATCTCTACTATAAATAGAAAGAAATTAATTGGCCAACTAATATATAGAGAAAAAATTAGCCAGGCATGGTGGCACATGCCTATAGTCCCAGCTACTTGGGAGGCTGAGGCAGCAGGATTGCTTGAGCCCAGGAGTTTGAGGTTGCTGTGAGCTAGGCTGACGCCATGGCACTCACTCTAGCCTGGGCAATAAAGTGAGACTCTGTCTCAAAAAAAAAAAATGAGGAATGAAAACAGACATAGAACTTGAAATCCATAAAAAAGTTATAAAGAAAGCTCTGCTAATAATTTTGGAAACATTAAATAACTTCCTTTACTGATTCAAGAGCTAGTTTTATTCAGATTGTTTCCCTCTCTAAGAAACTGAGGCTTCGAATTTGCCCCAGAAAACAGCTATGTCTGTATCTTATAAGTTGCACTCTCTTTTGCTCATTAACTTCTAAATGGCCTATAAAATTGATATTGACTCAAGAAGTAGAAAACATGAGTAGGCTGATGCTCAGCAATATTTTAAAAGTTGCTCCCACAGTTGGTTGCATACAATGTCTATGTGCTACATGCATGAGTGAGGAGAGACCTCAAAAATGTTTGCAAGAAAGAGGGTTCCTTGCACCTTAGCACGAGGAGCTTTTGGGAGCAAGCTGGGGATGGGGGGCCGGTTTGAGATGTGACTTGGCAACCACAATCATTTTTGTGCAGAAGTGTGGCTCTTCAGCCTTGACGCCCTGAACCCCACACCTGAAACCCAGATGTCGGAGACTGAGCACCTGTCTTTGTTGTCTGTTGTTCCTCTCGCGAGCGGTATCCAGCTACTCGAGGTGGAAACTTGGGCGTCATCCAGTTGATAAGTCCTGACAACGCCACCTTTTTTTTATGGCTTCAGAACCCAGCCTCTTTCCTCTCTGTTCCCTCCGCCTCCTGCCCTCTTCGACCATCCACCATAGAGCCAGGAAAGTGACCCCCAAATGTGGATCTGCTAGTGTCCTTTCTGCCTGAAGTCCTTTGGCTCCTCTGGTAGGGCAAAGTCCAGGCTTCTCAGTGTCCCCATCTTTTCTCTCTGACCTAATCTCCTACTCCGCTCACCTGGTATCAACTCCGAACTGTTTACAGTTCCCTGAACACAGCCCCAGTGATTCACCCATTAGCAATTACTGTTTCTCTTCTGCTGGCATAAAACTAGTCGCCTAATACCCCCTGGATTTTTTTTTCCTACGAGATTTATTGTGCACCTACTGTGTGCATAGCTCTGGAATGGTTTAATAACCAAGACAGACACCATCTTTCCCCTCACAGGGGGAGGGGGGCTTATGTGTGTCTTCAGTGTCCTGGGAGGGTGGGGACAGGGTGCCCATCCATTTCTGCATTCCAGCACCAAGATGGGGCCAGATCTGGGTGGCATGAGATAGGGAACAGGTGAACCTAGCTCACAGGATAACCCCAGGACACCACACCCTTGTCCCAGTCTCTCAGGGAGACCTGGGTTCAAGTGCTGGCTGAGCTGGTAGGGGCAAACCAGCCCATGTGTGCCTCAGTTTCCCTGTCTCTAATGGAGATGATTGTTTGAATAATAGACTTAATAATATTAACTGACATGGAAACGGGAAGTGGTGAGGGTTAAATGGCAATGCCCATTCTCTGCCTTCAGTTCGCTGGAATTGCAAATACAGGGTGTCCCAAAAGTCTCCCCACAAAGGAAAAATTTTGCAATGACTATTTTGTAAATAAAGGCACATTGCAGTTTCCCATTTTCCCTATGTATGGCGACTCTGGAGGTAGGGCACACAAGTCTTCGAATGCCCCGGGGAACACTGGCTGGAGAGCACCCCAAAACGCGTACCCTGTCGACTTTCGGCAACGTGTCCACTGTGAGCACGGTGCTTGGCTTTCTGGGCGGGAGGTGGGTGGGAACGATAGGTTCGCACGGCCCCGCCCAGTGCAGCTCTGCCGACCCTCCCAACTCGCCTCTCGCCTGCACCCCCGCGATGTGGGGGAGTGCGCTGTGTGACCCTGGCGAGCCGCGGCCCCTCTCCGGGCCCCTCGCGAGCGAGGCCTGGGGTCAGAGCGGCCCCCTGCCCGGCCCGGGCGCTGCCACGCGGGGACCCGGCGGATGCCCCGTGCGCCCCGCCGCCCGCCCCGTGCGCCCATCCGCCCGCCCCGGCCGCCCCCGGCCCCGGCCCCCGGCCCCGCCCCCCGACGCCCCGCCCCCGGCCCCGGCCCCGGCCCCGGCCCGAGCGCGCGCGCCAGTCCGCGGAGCGCAGCCCCCGCGCGCCCGGGGGCGGGGCCGGCGCCCGGCAGCTCCGACGCCCATTGGCTGAGCGCGAGGGCGGCGCTGCGGCCGTCGCGACCGCCCGGCCCGGACTGCACGGAGCGGAGCGCGCCCCGGCCTGGGTGGCGCGCGGCCGCAGAGGCCTCCGGGGGGCGTGGCCTCGGGAGCCCTAGGCCCGCCCCCGTCCCCTTGGACACACAGCTGCGCGCGCACACACTGACACACACACACACACACACACACACACACACACTTGGACACACAGCTGCGCGCGCACACACTGACACACACACACACACACACACACACACACACACACACACACCTGGAACCGACCAATCCTGGGGCTGTCTTAGTGGGTGGGACCCCGCCCCCTTCCGGGGGGGGGCCTCCGAGTGCGCCGTATATCTGCGAAGATTTCCGCAGCATGCACAGGGCCCGGGCCCCCCCGTGGGGACACGCATTTTCTGTGTCACTCTCTCTGTCTCTCTCCTTCTCTTTCCCTCTCAGCAGAGCAGTCCTGAGGGTTCCGCCACCCCGGGACTGCGCTCCCGGCTTTCCCTCTGCGCGCGCCGTATTTCTCCTAAGAGCTCCGCACGCGTGGGGGGACGGCGTGGTCAGGAAAGGCACAGGTGCCAGTGTCCGGCTTCAAGGACACGCGCTCCCGCGGTCGCCGCTGCTGACCACCCGGCTGTCAACAGCTCACCCCCTGCCCTCCCTCCCCCTGCTCGGCCTTGAGATCATTTACCAGGTTCCCAAGAGAGGAATTTGGCTCTAGGGACTCAAACCTGAGGTCAGGGTCCAGTGGGGGGGCAAATGCGGGAGACAAAAGGCCTCGAGTGGAAGCAAAAAAAAAAGCTTACTTTAAGGAGTTTGTAAAATTCACACTTTCAGGGAGAGCTGCGGGAGCTCTTTGGTGGATGTGCCCGCAGGCCCATGCATGACGCAACTGTTCCATTTGGAAATTTCTGGAAAGCAGTAATTTTAGGAATAATAAATCTTGGGTGGTTTTCTTTCTTTCTTTTTTTTTTTTTTTTTAAGACGGGCTTTGGGAAGGAATGTAGCAAAATGTTATTAACATATGTGGTACTATGGAAGCAGTTAAGGGTGGTTTTTGTATTTTGTTTTGTTTTTACAAAGTAGCTTCTTAATGAAGAAAAACCATACTGATTTGAACTTTAAAAGGGAGAGGAAGAAAACAAAGTCAGAGTGGCTACTTTTTTTTTGTCGTGTGTGGTGGTGTTTTATTTAATAAGACAGCACTGCTTTTGTGTCTCCTGCTATACTCCAGCTCTTAACCTCAGTTTTTATTTTCATGTAGAGTCTAGCTCACAGAAAGGTTGCAAAATTGTACCTAGATTCATCAATTGTTTACATTTTTATACTACTTGTTTTATTATCTCTCTAATATATTTATGCACACACATTTATATACATCTCCCCCTGCACCATGTGAGACAGTTGCAAGAACAAGAATATTATCTTACACAATGATAATACAATGATCAATAACAGTAAATTAACATTGATACAATATTTTCATCCAGTCTCATATAAATCTCACCAGTTTTCCTTATATTGCCCTTCACTGATAATTTTTTTTTTCTCTTGGTCAGAGGTTCAACCTGGAATCAGATTTTGCATTTCCATGCTGCTATGTGTGTTCAGTCTCCGTTAGTCTAAACAATTCCTTAGTTGTCTGTGTCTTTTAGAACATTCATGTTTTTGAAGAGCACGGGCCAGTTATTTTATAGAATGTCCTCGAGTTAGGTTATTAATCTTTGGAAAGAAAACCACAGGAATATCATGCCTTTTTCAGCCCATCAGAACGGGAGGCACATGTTGGTTTATCCCACCATGATTGGCAATATTATTTGCCAATATTATTATTGACTGACATTTTAAAGAAGAAATACATTTTGCCTTATGGCTGAGCCCCCAAGGCATGCATGTACCCGAAACAGAAGTTTCACACAACAAGATTTACTCTTGGCTATTTCCTTCAACTCTGAGCTTTTCTATTTCCACCCTCCTCCCCCTGCACAAGGGGGTGCTGGTGGGGGTGAGGATGGTGCTAAACTGAACTTTTTGAGAGCAGGGGTGGGGTGTTGTCTGTGTTCTGACGATTGTCCAGTTAGTACAAGAACAGGCTTCCTGTCCTCCACAAATATCTGCGACAGCACCTGTCACACTGGGGCATTCGATACATATTTGTTGAATGAATGTGGAAAAAAAAAATGAAATGTCATCGAATAGTCCATTAAGGAACAAAGCTATTACTAAAATATACTCCACCCTTGAGCCCCTGTGTTGATTTTACAAAAAAGCAAAGATGATTTTAAGACAACCTTTGTAAAAGCACTCAGTGATGCCCGTCAGCTGTCCTTACCCAGTCACGGTTGGGCTATTTGGTGGTAGAATCACGTAACTGATCAGTAACATTGTTTATTGGCTAGCAGAGGCTTTTGAAAAAAGTGTGTTTCCAAATATGTCAGTTTTGAAAGGGTAGTACACATGCATAGTAAAAAATCAAAATCAAATTGGGCACCTTTCTTGTGACCCTTTCAGAGGAATATATGTTCCATTTGCCTTTTTTAAAAATTTTGTTTTTATTTATTTATTTATTTATTTATTTTTGAGATAGGGTCTTGCCCTGTTGCCCAGGCTGGAATGCAGTGGCCCCATCATAGCTCACTGCAGCCTTGAACTCCTGGGCTCAAGTGATCCTCTTGCCTCAGACTGCCCAGTAGCTGGGACTACAGGCGTGTGCCACCACGACTGGCTCATTTTTTTTTTTCTATTTTTAGTTGCCCAGCTAATTTTTGTCTATTTTTAGTAAAGATACAGTCTTGCTCTTGCTCAGGCTGGTCTCGAACTCCTGAACTCAAGGGATCTTCCCGCCTCAGCCTCTGAGAGTGCTAAGATTACAGGCATGAGCCACCACACCGGGACAAGTTAGACTCTTTGGACACTACTTTGGAACACTTTGGAGTTCAAGGCTGCAGTGAGCTATGATGGGGCCACTGCACTCCAGCCCGGGCAACAGAGCAAGACCCTATCTCAAAAAAATAAATAAATAAAAATAAATTTTAAATTGATTGGACCCTACCATGCACCTTTTTTTTTTTTTTTTTCAATTAATGCTATCTTGGAAGTGATTTCAACATCAGATGCAAACATCTGTCTCCCTTTTTCCACATCGGTATACTATTCCACCTCCTTGATCCCATTCGCCTATGATGGAACTTGAGGTTGTTTCTAGTCTTTGGTTGTGATAAACATGAGCGGTGGAGGCCCAACACAGCCAAGAAGACCCTCACCCGGGAATCTGTGCATACATGTGCTCTCTTGCCTGCCGGGTCATTCCTAGAAGCAGACACACGGGGTCAAATTGCACTTGCCTCGCGTGCAAGCCTCCTTCCTTGGCTTCGAACCACCTCCCTTAAGCAAGTTGGTGTTTCTGTACATTGGCTCTCTCTAGGGAAGGGCCTTATGTAGTGGGGCGGCTGTACTCCCTTCTAGAGTCCCCCGGGAGATTCTGACACAGTTACCTCCTTCCCCCTCCACTGACTTAGTTAGAGTTCAGTCTTCAATCTTCCCAGCAGGGCACAGTTACCAAGCCACTCCAGGGTGAAAGTTTCAGGAAGGTGGTGGCCGCCTCCGCCTGGGAGCTTTTGGAAACTTCGGGGAGAATCGGGGAGAAATTGGGACCTGTAGCTCAAGGCGGCTTTGTCGGGGAGAAGGATGGGCAGAGAACTTGCGATTTTGGTTAGGGGGGAAGGCTGCCTGGGTAGATCTTCCCTATACCTTGTGGCATGCACTTGTGTGCACGTGTGAAGGAAGGAGTGACAAGTCCCAGATCACTTGGCATTTTCCCGGAAGGCTGCCACCTTCTCCGGCAGAATCAGAAGCAGCCACTGTTTTGTGGCTCTTTTGCTTGTGATATTCATGTGAAGCACTTCATGTTCTCCCTGACAGTTAATTCCTCAGAGTGACCAGTTTGGGGAGAGAAGGGACTTGGGGAATTTCTGCACCTGTTTAGAGAACTGCCACTCAGCTAGGAGATGGAGTGGTCACCTTGAGTAGCATTTCTATTTTTTTTTTTAATTGACAAATAATAATTATAGGCTGGGCGCGGTGGCTCACGCCTGTAATCCTAGCACTCGCACTCTGGGAGGCCGAGGCTGGAGGATGGCTCAAGGTCAGGAGTTTGAAACCAGCCTGAGCAAGAGCGAGACCCCGTCTCTACTAAAAATAGACAGAAATTAATTGGCCAACTAAAAATATATAGAAAAAACAGCCGGGCATGGTGGCGCATGCCTGTAGTCCCAGCTACTTGGGAGGCTGAGGCAGGAGAATCACTTGAGTCCAGGAGTTTGAGGTTGCCGTGAGCTAGGCTGATGCCACAGCACTCTAACCTGGGCAACAGAGTGAGACTCTGTCTCAAATAAATAAATGACAATAACAATTGTACATATTATATATTTATGGAGTACAATGGGATGTTTTGGTATGTGTTCGTGGAATGATGAAATCATGCTAATTAACAAAGCCATCACTTCACATACTGATCTATTTTTGTGTGTGTGTGTGCTGAAAACATTTAACATCTACTTTTTTAGTAATTTTGAAATGGCCAGTGCATTATTGTTTATTGTAGTAACCGTTCTGTGCAAGAGATCACTAAGACATATTTTTCCTGTCTAACTGAAATCTTGTTCACTTTGATCAACATCTCTCCACCAAGTCGGAGGCACCCAGAGTTGGCATATAGTTGTCAAAGTATAGTCTTCAAAGAGTTAAAAACATGACTCATATGCAAAAAAAAGAAAAGTTGAAGAACACAGGTGAACACATTTATTTAGCCCATTAGTGAGGGAACAGCAGGATGGTAGAGCTGAAACATTTATGATCACTGAATTAAGATGGCAGCATGAGATATGAAGCCACTTAATGCTATACAGGGCAATACAACTGTAATGCTTGGGGATCCTCTTTTCTATTGGATAAAAGCAGTTTGCAGCATATCCAAGTGTAAGTTAATGTCTGACTTCCCAGAGTCTAGGCACTAATCCAAATAGTAAAATCAATCACTAGAATGGGGATTGGTAAACTATCTGGCCCATCATCTGTTTTTATAAATAAAGTTTTATTGGACACAGCTGAGCCCATTCATGTACGTATGTATGTCTGTGGCTGCTCTTGCACCATAATGGTAGAGTTGAGTCATTTCAGCAGACACTGTGTGGCCTGCAAAACCTCAGATATTTGCATGTGGCCCTTTACAGAAAAAGTTCAACAACCCATGTGCTGGAGAATTCAATAATCCTCACATGGGCCTTTTAGACAGAGCTGCAGTATAAAATTAAAACGTCTCGCAGTCAGCCTCTGGTCTTCTTGGCAATTGTTGGATAATTTTTCTTAGCATTGTCTAGGCCGGAAGGGTTATATGTTTGAGAAGTTTTTGTCAGGCCTTTGATGACGCCTCTTTTGAATGAAAGGACTGACCCTGTGATGCAGCCCCACATCAGGAAACGGGCCCCTTCCCGTTCTTGCAGGTGCTCTGCCAGAGAGCGTGGGACTCTGTGGACCTCCGATCATTGTCGTCTGCCTTATATATTGCTTCCTCCCATTGAGTTCCAGCCACCAGGTCCCCACAGACAGATCAGTATCAGTGATGATGGTAATGATGATGATGATGATAATAACAATCCCCCCTTGTAGCTAACTTCTATCAAGCTTTAAAATATGTCCGTCAAAGAATCTGGTGTTTTACAACCACGTCACCCTGCTTAGCTCTTGCAACAGCCTAAAGAAGGGGGTGAGAGGTTCTCATTTTACAGATCAGAAAACTGAGGCCACCATGGGTTCTTCAAAAGAAATCTTAATGGTGCACCAGCTGGGCGCTGCTGGACACTGTGTCACCAACACTGAATGCATGTCACCCCTCCTCCCTGTCTGGGTGAATTCTGTCGACTCCTAGGGTTTCTCTTCCGACCCAGGAAGGCCCAGTTCGGAGCCAAAAGATGAAGATTCCAGTCTTGGCCCTTTTGTGTCTCAGCTAGGTCGTTCTTTCTTGCCTCTGTGAGATGGAGCAAAGGTTTCTTACCCTCTGCCCCACCAGGGTCTTTGTTAGATTTAAGTTAAGAATCTAATGAGTGGCACATAACCCCCAAAAATCCCAAACACAGACATTGGTGGGTTCCCTATCCCCACCCTGCTCCTATTACAGCTTTTAAATTCTTTTCGGATCTATGTAAAAAATGAGAATATTCACCTGCGTGTGTATACCCTAGATTTTGCAGTGAGTTTGGGGAGCTCCTGTGGCCAGAAGTTCTTGAATGAGTTCTTGAGCCACTGACTGAAAGTGGGGACTTGGGACAGCTCTAGAGTCTTTCCTTTTTCCTTCCCTCTCTCTAAATGGACATGTGTCTACTAATCTCCTACTGGGGCTGGGCTCTGTGTGAGGGGCTGGGTGCTGGGAATGGAGCAGACAGGGCCCTGTCCCCAAGGACTCCCTTGTAGACAGTCAGTCAACAAGCAGCCAAGATAATTTTCCCAGAGCGATAAGCTCTGTAAGGAAAAGCCAGTAAGATAACGGGTTAGAACATGGGTTGAGAAGGACGAGCAACTTCTGCTGGGGAGGTCAGGGAAGGTCTTCGGAAGGAGTTTAGCGTTGGAGGATAAGAAGGAGCCAACCATGAGGGGAGGAGGGGGACTCTAGCCAGCCAGAACAGGACAAGGAAAGGTCCTGAGGTAGGAAAAAACCTGGGGGAGGGTGTGGAGGGTGCAGAGAGGAGGCCACTGTGACTGCTGCCTGGGGCTAGAAGAGGGGGCTTGGTGAGACCAGCGGGGATTAGACCCTACTGGGCCCGGAGGCCTTGGCAAGGAGTGGATTTTCATTCTGCAAGCTCGAACTGTCCGATATAGGAGACAGTAGCCACCTGTGGCTATTCGCAATGGAAATTAACATGTCCTATGCATGTAACCAAATATCACATGTACCCTGTAAGTATGTAAAATATTACATATTGATAAAGTATTTTTTTAAAAAATTGAAATAGATTTTAAAACAAATTTGGATGAAATGCAGTTAAACGTTTTGCTCCTCAGTGTGCATTGAAAGCCTTGCATGCTGTCGGTGGGAATGCAAAATGGTGCAGCTTCTGTGGACAGCGGTATGGTGGTTCGTCAAAAAATTAAAGACAGAATGACCACGTGATCTAACAATTCCGGTTCTGAGTCTACACCCAAAAGATTGGAAATCAGGGGCTTGGAGAGATATTTGTATGCCCCTGTTAATAGCAGCGTTATTTACAATAGTCAAAAGGTAAAAGCAACCCCAGTGGCTATGCACAAATGAATGGATTCATGAAAGGAAACTCTGACATAGGCTATAACCTGGATGAACCTTGTGGGCCTTATGCTCGATGAAATAAACCAGTCACGACAGGACACAAAGTTCACTCACAGGGGGTCCCTAGAGTCGTCAGATTCACAGAGACAGGAAGCGGGACGGTGGGTGCCAGGGGCTGGGGAGGGGGCGGGGAGTGAGTGTTTCATGGGGACAGAGCGTCAGTTTGGGAAGACGAGAAAGTTCCAGAAGTGGAGGGTGGTGATGGCTGCACAACAGTGCGAATGTACTTAATGCCGCTGAACTGTGCACTTAAAAAATGGTTAAGGCAGTGAATTTTATGCTGTGTGTATTTCACTACAATTAAAAAAAAATTAGTTTCTCAGTGCCACTAACCACATTCAATAGCCGCAGAGGAGACGTGGCTACCGTGTTGGGCAGCCACAAATAGAGAACACTTGTGTCATGGCAGAAAGTTCGAACCGACAGTGCCGTTCATATGCAGATGTGGCTTCTTGGGGCCACTTCTGTCCCCTGGGTCTGGCCGGCGGGATCCGCTGGGTGCCAGGAAGGTTTGCTGCAACAGTCACAGAGCCTGAGGATGTGGGATGCCGAATGAACACTCCCTGGCTTCCAAACCACATTTCAAACCATTCGAGGAGTGAGGGAAGGGAAGCTGTTCATATAGCCAGGGGCTGTCTAGCCTTGGAGAACTGTCCATGGATGTTTGGGGACAGCCCAAGAAGGGAGGGCACAGTCCAGATGCCCGGGGGAACCCAAATCAAGATATATTAATAATTAGGAAGAGATGAGTAGCAAGACCTCGGGGAGCGAAGTCCCCCTGCAGTGGACACGTTCGGTCACATTGAAGGAGAAAGTCCCTCCAGCCACAAGCTCCGTCCACCGGTGGTGACCTCACCTGGAGAGCCTTCTCCTTCCTTCCCCTTCCTTATCTACTTTTCATCCTTCACGCTGCAGCAGGAACATCACCTCCCCTTACGCCTCAGCGAAGTGCTCATGCAATTACATGTTTCTGTGTTTAAATAACGAACATGCCTCCTGCGTTACACTCTATTCTCCCAAAGGCAGGGTCTGCGGCCACCTTTTCTTCCCACAGTGGCTGCAAAATCTAGCCTAGTGCAAGCCAGTACCTGTTGAGGCAATGGATGGCTTTGGGGCAACTTACATAACCTCCCTGTGCCTTGGTTTCTCCATTCGTAAAATGAAAAAAAAAAAAAATGGAGATGACAACATACCTCCTTTACAGTTGGGGAGCAGGCTGGTTGGAGCCGATTGTGAAATTTTCAGGAAATTTGCAAGCTACTTGTTAAACACAAAAGTACTCTTAACAATTGAATGATATAAACATGCGATGAAACCAATTATGTTACAAAGGTAATAAATGCACAAAACTCACCACTTGCTACATTTTTTCCTATTATTTGTGCTCTTGAGGCTAGATACTACTTTTCCATCTGTTGTAGATACAATCGTATCCACTGTTGGAAACACTATTTAGTGGTGTGCTACTGTGTATCTCTTGCCAGCTCTGTGTTTAGTGATTTCATGTTGGGAGACTGAAATTGACCATGACAGGAGAATTTGCACGGTGGAAATTGGCAAATGCTATATAAGTCAGAGCCTCTCTGTCACCCTCCTTCCAGCAGTTGTTAAACGTTTAGGAGCACACCACTGGTTTAGGGACTTAAATGAGTTAATAGATGTGTATGGTGTGTGCAAAGTGATGTAAAAGTACACCTGTTATCGTTATTATTTTGCCTGGCTTCTTCTCCCTCATCCAGAATTGCTGCATGTGCAGACGGGAATTGGGCAAAGCCATCAACCGGCTATGTTTCCTTTCTCTCTCCAGTTTGCCCAACCATCTGTAAGTCACACGGCTGCACCGCCGAAGGCCTTTGCTGTCACAGCGAGTGCCTGGGCAACTGTTCCGAGCCCGACGACCCCACCAAGTGTGTGGCCTGCCGCAACTTCTACCTGGAGGGCAGGTGCGTGGAGACCTGCCCACCCCCGTACTACCACTTCCAGGACTGGCGCTGTGTGAACTTCAGCTTCTGCCAGGACCTGCACAACAAATGCAAGAACTCGCGGAGGCAGGGCTGCCACCAGTATGTCATTCACAACAACAAGTGCATTCCGGAGTGCCCCTCTGGATACACGATGAATTCCAGCAAGTGAGTCCTGGGTGTGGGTCTTGCGGGGGGTGGGGGGAGGCAGCAAAGAGGAGGAGGAATGTGGGGTTGGTGATGACAATGTTGCCTGTTAAAACCGTGTGCAAAAACAGAGCTAATTGGCTATGAGCGAGGTTGCTGGTCTCAGATGCTATTTTTGCCCCTCCGTTTTGGTCCTGGGCTTTGGAGCAGGGGTCAATAAATAACCTTTTTCTCTAAAGGGCTAGATAGTAAATATTTCTGACATCTTGTACACCAGTGCTAAGCTTTCCCTGCTCAGCTTCAGAACAACAACAACAAAAAGCATAAAAGAAGTCATTGGTTTCCCCTAAAATCCTCCTTGTGGCCTGTCCTCACTGATGTAGCTGCATCCTTATAACAAGAATGTAGCTGAGGTTTTTCACGTCTTCCCCAATCTATAGCTGGGTGGCGTGCCCAGATTAGCCCGGAACATAGTGACTCAAGGAGGAAGAGACACTCTGCTCCATAATTTCCAGGGCTTTGCTGTTCTCTGAAGGGTAGTGCAGTAGTTTTCTCTCTTTGGCGATGAGTCAGATTTCCTACGCACATCACAGACTTTTTGTTCATGTTGTTGGCTTCTTAGATGAGCTATTTTGGTGTCTCGGGGCCATAACCGAGTTTTAAAAATCTGTTTCCTGCTTTTTGTGTTGAGGTTAAAAAAACAAAAAAAAAAAAAACACATCGCAAAACAACACAAAAACAAATCAGAAACAGACACACGTCGAGAGGCCTTGAGCTGACCTGCTTACGTAAAAAATCTTCCTCTTCAGACTTGAGAATTAGCCAAGCGAGCATGTTCTGGTGGGAAATTATATTTCCCTCGGTGGGAAGGAAAAACAATCTTTAATTTCAGTTCTTAGGAGGTTCCCTTCTCATGTTTGTGCAACCTGTAAGTACAATATGTTTCGTTTTACTCGTTTTTTGATAAAAACCTATCAAGTGGCTTTGTTGGCCCAAAATAATCCTCTATAAAATCACCTTTGCACGCCAGACAGAACTTTTTTTTTTTTTTAAGGGGAAATGGCACCAGTTCATTAGTAAGGTTAGGAAAATGATCATATTCCTTTTGATTCATTTCTCCTTTTTTCCCCCTACATTTGAAATAAAGAGTGAGTATTATTATCTCCTGGTGAGATGTGTACTTAAAAGATATTGGCCTTAAATGAAAGGCCACTTTCCCCTTGTCATGACAAAGGCCTGAGAAATATCACAACCTCCTTTGATATTCTTGCTTATGGTATAGTCGACCCTAGAACAACAACAACAACAAAACAAAACAAAAAACCCCCAAGGAATCGCCAGCACATCCTTTGACGCCTGGGACTTTTATTAAAAGGAAGAAAAAACAAAGTGGGAAATGCTAGCAATGACATATCATGGCAGTGTTTTACTTTGTAGGTTTTTTAAAGAAATGTAACATTTTTACTTCCAAGCTTTTATTTTTTGTCTTATGAAAGACTGTATAGTACTGTCGCATTTTGCTAACGTGGTTTGATATCAAATAAGGCCAGATATGTTTTCTTCCATTCCGGTTGCTTATCTGGGACACAGTTCTTGATGTTTTCAGGGCACAGTTCTGGGAGCCCACGTGGCTTCATTAAAAGGTCCCGCTGTCTGTCTTCCGGCGTCCCAGGGTAACCGATGAGAACAGTGCGGTGTCCTTTCCTGAGATGGGGAGGACCAGATATTTGGGGTGAATGTTGAATTTTTGATGGGTGTGGGGCATCCATTGGGAAGGAGGGGGGAATCTCCAAAATCTTTGACTCTTTTCTTGCCTTCCTCTTGTGACCAAAAGCTCGGCACCTGTCCTTACGGCCAGATCATCAGAAGAATGAGAACAAGTGGCTTGAGGAGAAGGAAAGAGAAGTTTATTACTTTGCCGGCAAAGGAGGAAAAAGGGTAGACTCTCATCTCGAAATCCGAATTTCCTGAACATAAGCAGAAGTAGAGAGCTTTGAAAGGGAAGGCCCTCAGCTCTATGCTGCTGTGTTAATGATTCTAATGATTCTAATTGTTCCATCTTGGCCTAAGACAAAGCCTGAGACCTCCCCCATCTGGGAGGCTGGTGCCAGGCCTGGGATGGCTGAGCTATCTCCTGTAACACAAAGAACAGAACACATTACCCTCCCCCTCCCAGGTTTGTTTTTCTTTTTCTTTTTCTTTTTTTGAGACTCTGTTGCCCAGGCTGGAGTGTGGTGGCATCATCATAGCTCACTGCAGCCTCCGACTCCTGAGCTCAAGTGATCCTCCTGCCTCAGCCTCCCAAATAGCTGGGACTACAGGTACACATCATGAAGTCCAGCTCATTTTTACATTTTTTGTAGAGATGGGGTCTTGCTTTGTTGCCCAGGCTGGTCTCGAGCTCCCAAACTCAAGCAATCCTTCTGCCTCAGCCTCCCAGAGTGCTAGGATTACAGGTGTGAGCCACCTCACCTGGCCCAGCTGATATTTCTATTGTCAACTTATTTATTTACCCCAACCAGATTATAAGCTTCCCAAGTGTGTCAGTTAGCTCCTGCTGCGTAACAAAATCCCCCCCAGTGCTTAGTGGCTTAAAACACACATTCATGAGTTTTGATGATTTTGTGGATTGACTGGTGGTTTGTCTGGCCAGGGCTTGCTTAGCTATGGCTGATAGTTTAGGATAGCCTCTCATGCCTAAGACGGTCAGCTGGGCCTCTCTCATGAGGTCTCTCATCCCAGCACCCAGGAAGGGCAGTCCTCAACGTGCAAAAATGCTTGTTAAGCCTCAACTTGCATCACATTGGCTAATATCCCATTGGCCTAAAAGCGAGTTATATGGCCAAGCCTAGCTCCAACAGGTGGAGAAATAAACTCCCTTTTTGGTAATAGAAGCTGCAAAAAACAACTTGTGGCCATTTCTGATTTCTCACTGGGAAAGCAGATTATCTGTTTTGTTCTCGCGTGTGTACCTGCAGCTGACAACAGGAGCTGGCAAGGGGCCAGAGAGTAAATATTCTCCAGCTCTGAAGGCCATATGGTCTCTGTTACAGCTACTCCACTCTGCCTTTGTAGTGTGAAACTGGGCTCAGGTGATACAGTAACCAGTGGATGTGGCCGTGTTCCAGTATCACATTATTTGCAAAAAAAAAAAAAAAAAAAAAACAGGTGGCCAGCTGGATTTGGCCCATGGGCTGTGGTTTGCCACCCCTTGCCTTAGAGTGTCACCTGCCACGTAAGTGCTGAGCCAATAAAAGAACCCAAACATTTGGTCCCTCTTTCGTTTCCACCCCCAGCTGTTCTGCCCCTAACTGTGTGGCGTGCAGCACCATCCTGACAATAACCACCTGGAGCCGACTTCAAACCCTGCGAGTTCAAGGCTCAGGCCCCAAAAGACTTCCTGAACTTCAGGCACCAGCTGCACTCCGGGGACTCCCTGGCCACCCACACTTCCGACCGACTGGCTATAGATTTGGGGGTTCCTGCAAAACCCTTCGAGTTTGATAATTAACTAGAATGACTCACAGAGCTGCAATAAACCCGCCATAGTTACAGTTATAGTTTTATTATACAAGATACACATGGGGCAAGGTCTGGGAGAGCCCTAGACACCAAGTTTCCATTTTCTGTCCCTGTGGAATCAGGGTGCATCACCCTTGGGCATGTGATGTGTTTGCCAGCTGGGAAGGATAGGGGAGGGGAGGGGAGGGGAGGGGAGGATAGGAGAGAGGAGGAGAGGAGAGGAGAGGGGAGGGGAGGGGAGGGGAGGCGAGGCGAGGCGAGGCGAGGCGAGGCGAGGCGAGGCGAGGCGAGGCGAGGCGAGGCGAGGCGAGGCGAGGAGAGGAGAGGAGAGGAGAGGAGAGGAGAGGAGAGGTTACATACCACTGAGCTTCAGTGTGCAACGTTTTTATTGGGGTCTCATTCTTTAGGCGTGATTGTTTGAGTCGTTGGCCATGCGATTGCCCCAGCCAGCCCCGGTCCCCTCCCTGGGGGTCAGGTGGCTGGGAGCCCCAATCCTGTCATCCCATGGTTGGGCTTTCTGGTGACCAACTCCCATCCTAACGTGGTCGAGGGCCCACCACAAGTCACCTCAACATTCCTGTCACTCCTAACATAGGCGTGCCTAGCTCTCAGAAATTTCCGAGGGTTTTGGAAGCTTTTTGCCAAGAACTAGGGTAAAGACCAGATGCATTCTTTATTGTACCATGATTCCAAAAAATCATTCTGAAGAATTGGATACATGCAAATAACAACAGCAGCAACAACGACACCACTCACAAAAATGATCATAGCTAGGAATAGCAATTGTTTTCTATGTGCTTTATGTGGTGTGTAGCATCAGTCTTCGTCACAACCTGTGAGCTTGGTAGTGTCATCATCTCCATTTTACAGATGAGGAAACCGAGACTGTCATAGTTTGGAATCTTGTGGTTTCGTGTGGCAGAATCCCAACTCAAACTGGCCTAAGTAAGATTAAAGGAGTTTAGTGGTGCCCACAACCAAAAAGTTGAGGGGACTGCTTCAGGTACGGCTGTATCCAGGAGCTCTTGTAATGTACATGATCAGTCTCTTTCCATCCTTTGACTTTATTTTGCTTCTCTGTTGGTTTTAGTCTCAGGCAGGTTCCCCCTCACCCCTCACCCCATGCCAGCAAGATGGCAACACTCTCTCATATACTCTGGAAGGAAGACAATTTCTCCTTCTAGGAGACTGTGACACAGAACCCTCATTGCACTGAGCGTAGCCGTCTCAAGGTCACGGTGTAATTCCCATCGCCATGGTAACGGCGCGGGTCCCATTGCTTCGGTGTAATGCACAGGGTAGACCGTGGTCCTGTCCCCGTGGGGTGCGGTGTGTGTCCCATCACCTTGGGGTACGGCAGGCGTCTTGTCCTGTCACTTCGGGGTGCAGTGTGAGGACCTCCACCGTGGAGTAACGGCGAAAGTCAGTCTCTCGCGTTGGGCTCTTCTCTGTGGTCGCTTTTCTGCCTTCCCACCCCCAGGGGCACTCGGCCGTGTCCAGGGACATTTCGGGTTGTTACAGCTTGGGAGAAGGGGTGCCACTGGCATCTAATGGGTGGAGCCTGGGAATTGGGCTCAGCATCCTGCAATGCACAGGAGGACCCACCTCCTTCCTACCCCCGTCCCCCAGAGAATTATGTGGCCCCGAATGTCAACAGCGCTGAGGTCGGGAAACCCTGCCCCGGGATAGCGGCACAAATCCGTCACTTGGGACCCCACGTACCGACGCCGTGTGCCGTCTGCCTCTCGGAGGGGACCCTGCGTGCCCTGACCCCTCACTGTCTCTCTCTGTCTTTGCTCGTCCCCAGCTTGGTGTGCACGCCGTGCCTGGGCCCCTGTCCCAAGGTCTGCCACATTCTGGAAGGCGAGAAGACCATCGACTCGGTGACGTCCGCGCAGGAGCTCCGAGGATGCACCGTGGTCAACGGGAGTCTTATCATCAATATCCGAGGGGGCAGTGAGTGCTCTGGGTTGGGGGGAGGGTGTCCCGTCAGGCGCCGTGTCCCCGTGAGCTGTGGCCTCAGCCCAGGCTCTAGCCCATCACTCGGCGGCTCTCCCATTGGTACTGACTCTCATTTTCCAAGTGGGAATGGGGCGTGTTAGCAATCCGCACCTTTTTTGTTGTTGTTTTTTTGTGAGATAGGATCTCACTCTGTCACCCAGGCTGCTTGAGTACACTGGCGTCATCACAGCTCACTGCAGCCTCCAACTCCTGGGCTTAAGCGATCCTCTTGCCTCAGCCTCCGAGTAGCTGGGACTACAGGTGCACCCCACCATGCCTGGCTACGTTTTTAATTTTTTTGCTAGAGACAGAGAGGGTCTCGCCGTGTTTCCCAGGCTGACCTCGAACTCCTGGCCTCAAGCAATCTCCCGCCTCGGCCTCCCAAACTGCTGGGATCGCAGGCATGAACCACCACACTTGGCCGGCATTTTTAACGATCAGGCAACATGCCCATAGCAGGTCTGCAGACCGTGTTTCTGCAAATACCAACTCAGGCAAAAAAGGCGTTCTTTGTTTATTTGTTCGGTAAACATTTATTGAATACTCGCAGTGAACAAGGCAAAGTCCTCGCCATGATGGATCTTGCAAAAAACCCCAAATCGATGCATGACGTAAGGTAGAAAAGCTCAGCAGGGGGAATAGGGGGAGGGGAAAGCAACAACTTGTTTCTGTAATGGGTCATAGAAGGAATAGATTCAGCTTTGCAGGCTGGACAATCTCCGTGGCAACTAATTGGCTCCGCTGTTGTCGTATGAAAACGGCCATAGGCAAGTGTCGGCCAAGGGGTGCGGCTCCATTCCAATAAAACTTTATTGACAAAACAAGTGGGATTTGGCCACTGGGCTGCAGTTGGGCAACCTCTGCAATACAGAATAAAAGGGGTTGCTGCTTTAGAGATGTTTCTGTGCATGGGGAAGGATGGTTTGAGATGGTGATGGAATAAGCTGAGGAAATATACGGAGGAATAATATTCTGGGCAAAAGAGGCAGCCAGTGCAAAGGTCCTGAGGCAGGTGTCTGCTTGGCATGCTTAAAGAATGGTAAAGAGCTCAGAATTGTGTTCTCAGCACGAAGGGTTTTGAGCAGAGTATGTTGAAATCGTCCACAGTCTATAGGTCACGTCCTCGCCACGGAAAATGACGGGAAGATTAAAATATTCGTGTAGGAACTCACTGCATGTTCTCTCCTTTCCTTAGACAACCTAGCAGCTGAACTAGAAGCCAACCTCGGCCTCATCGAAGAAATTTCAGGGTATCTAAAAATCCGTCGCTCCTACGCACTGGTGTCGCTTTCCTTCTTCCGGAAGTTGCGTCTGATTCGAGGAGAGAGCTTGGAAATGGGGTACGTGGGCCTGATTGTGTGTGTGTGGCCCAAGGGCTACACAGGAAGTTTGTGAATTAGAAAAACTTGGATTTTGTTATTATTATTATTTTTTTAACAAACAAAAAAACATCATTAGGAGAAAGTTCCCGGCAAAACCTAGGAAGAGGCGAACTGTGTTGGAAAATGCGCCTAATGGTCTATCCAGCCAAAAAAAAAAAAAAAAAGTAAGATCTGTGCTGTGGTCATTCTTGAGAAACTGAAGGGGGGACAGCCCAAACTTCATGCCCAATCTCTGAGGGTCCTGGCTGGAATTTGCTCAGTGGGGCGTCCTGCCATCAGGGCTGCGTCGTGAGGGGCGTATGGCACGTGTGAAATGGAGCTTCCCCCCTTGTCTCCGTTGCCTCTCTTCATTCCTTGGATCCCTTCCTCTCGAGGTCCCACTGACTCTGTTTCAGTCGGCAAAACCGCAGAAACGCAGACTAGCTGAGCTGGGCACAGATAGAAGTCATGATAGCTTGTGGGCAAAAAGTCTGAGGGAGGCCATTGGGCGACGCTGTCAAAGACCCAGGTTCTTGCCGACTTGTTGCTCTGCATGGTCGCAAGATGGCTGCCTCACCCCCGCACTCACAGCTGCAGAACAGGCGGGAAATAGAGCAAGAGACAAAGGGTGCTTTGTAGCCGCGTGATACATGGCTATGTGGCTTCCGTGTTGAACAACACAGTTCTAGATTCTTCCCTTTTCCCATTCGTTATGTGCCGGTGGCTCACCGGTTATTCTGAAGCACAGGTCTGATCAAGTCACTGAGCTGATATAAAAACCTTCAGTGACTTCCTTCTGCCCACCAAGGAGGGGCGCTCGTTCCTGGTCTTGGTCTGGCATGCAGTATACTGGAGGGTGTGGTCCGTTGCAGTTCTCTAGCTACTTCCTGTCACCTGTCGGCCGAAGCAGGTTACTTTGCTCTTCCGTTGGGCCCGGCTCAGGTGCCTCTGTGTCTTCAGTCATGCCCCTCTGCAAAAACCCGTTTCCCAATCCATCACAGTCTTGCCACTGCCCTTCAACACTAAGCTCACTTCCCCAGCCATGAAAACTTCCCCAACTTCCCATCATCTCCATTCAACAAATATTTATTGAGTGTGCACCAAGCAAGTGGTTAGGTCTGGGCATGTAGCCTGGGACGAGACTGACTCCGGGCATGGCCTTACCATCTTGGAGTTGGAGAGGACCAGTGGTTGGATGCTCAGGGGGTGTGTGTGTGTCTGTTTCCACAGGAGCTACTCCTTCTACGCTTTGGACAACCAGAACTTAAGGCAGCTCTGGGACTGGAGCAAACACAACCTCACCATCACTCAGGGCAAACTCTTCTTCCACTATAATCCCAAACTCTGTTTGTCAGAAATTCACAAGATGGAAGAAGTCTCAGGAACCAAGGGGCGCCAGGAGAGGAATGACATCGCCCTGAAGACCAACGGGGACCAGGCGTCCTGTAAGTGGTCCCGCCCCGGGGCTCCCGGTTTACGCACCAGAAAACATAACCACCCTCCTTCATCCGCCCTGCGGGCCCCCAGTGGCACGTCACTGCCCCCTAGTGAGATACGATGACTCGTTGCGTGATAGGCTTTCGTATTGAGGACAGGTTTCGAAACATCTCATGGCTGTTTGTGGCACCAAATACAGTGCCTGACAGCGGAGGATGCCACGTGAACATGACATGAATGGATGAGTGAATGAATGACGCCTCCTTGTAGATGCTTCAGGCTCAGCGCTGAGACCAAGGGCTTCAGAGTTGAGTAAATGTCTGTTGTCAGTCTGCGTATTATGGCGAGCAAATGCCAAGTCGGAGGTAGAAATGCAAAAAAGTGTATCGAGAGCCCGGTGCCTTGGCTCACGCCTGTAATCCCAGCACTCTGGGAGGCCGAGGCAGGAGGATCGCTTGAAGTCAGGGGTTCGAGACCACCTAAGCAACAGTGAGACCCCCATCTCTACTAAAAATAGAAAAATTAGCCAGGTGTGTGTGGCGTATGCCTGTGGTTCCAGCTACTCAGGAGGCTGAGGCAGGAGGATTGCTTGAGCCCAGGAGTTGGAGGCTGCAGTGAGCTATCATGATGCCACTGCACTCCAGCCTGGGTGACAGAGCGAGACTCTGTCTTAAAAAAAAAAAAATGTATTGAGGGCAATGCACTAGAAAAGAGAGGGAGGGCCTCCTGATAAGTGTGGGTCTGCCCTCTGTGAACAGAGAGGGGGAAGGAAAGAGGATAGGGCAGCGTTGCATCCATGAGTGTCTTGGCCAAGCCCAGAGGGAGCTCAAGGCAACAGTTGTCCTCGCTGTGACTGTGAGTCCGGGCTCCTACCCCTGCGTGCATGACAGTCACCACGTCCAGAGACAAGGTGTCGTTGTCGGGGCAAGGAAGGCGACTTTATTCGGAGAGCGGGGCGTGGTGCGAGCTCGGACTTGGTTTCGCCGCGTGGGCACAGACTGCTGTGACTCGGCCGAGTCCCCGGTGGGGTGGCTGGCTTGCACTCGGGGCCGAGGTGCACGGCCGGCTCCTGCACACTCGAAGAGACCAGACCCATGGAAGGGAGAGCAGACCGATCTCTCCCTCCCCGCAACCCCTGAAGGAAGCACGGGATCACGTGCTTTGGCCTGAAACTGACTACTCCATACTGATGTTGCCTGGGTCTTTTATTTATTTATTTTTTTTAACTTTTCTAGGTGAAAACGAATTACTTAAATTTTCTTACATTCGGACATCTTTTGACAAGATCCTGCTGAAATGGGAGCCGTACTGGCCCCCCGACTTCCGAGACCTCCTGGGCTTCATGCTGTTCTACAAAGAGGCGTAAGTGGAGGAGGGAAGGGTTGGGAAACGGAGTAGAGACCACGGCAGGATGGCGAGGCGCCTGCTGCGCCAGCGCTCACACCTTCATCCCAGGGGTTCCTTTCTGTCTCCTTCCTACTCCTACTTCCATACCCACCACGGGCTCCTTTTTACCATCTCGAGGGGTGACGGTGTGCACGGGCAGTGACGTCCCCTTTTGCCAAATGCCTGAAACGAGGCCGGGCGTGGTGGCACACACCTGTAGTCCCGGCTACTTGGGAGGCTGAGGCGGGAGGATCGCCTGAGCCCAGGAGTTGGAGGCTGCAGTGAGCTGTGATGATGCCGCTGCACTCCGGCCTGGGTGACAAGAGTGAGACCCTGTCTCAAAAAAAAAAAAAATGCAGCCCTATAGGATGTAAGTTCCCCGGGGCTCCGGGTGATAGGCACATGAGGGTAACCGCTGTCCCCTGTTGTGTCTTGAAAGCCCTTATCAGAACGTGACAGAGTTCGACGGGCAGGATGCGTGTGGCTCCAACAGCTGGACGGTGGTAGACGTTGACCCGCCCCTGAGGTCCAATGACCCCAAGTCACAGAACCACCCTGGCTGGCTGATGCGTGGTCTCAAGCCCTGGACTCAGTATGCCATCTTTGTCAAGACCTTGGTCACCTTCTCAGATGAACGCCGGACCTACGGGGCCAAGAGCGACATCATTTATGTCCAGACGAATGCCACCAGTGAGTGTGTCTTGTGACTCTGAATTTTTAAGTTGTAGGAAAGGCTTCGTTCGTTGCATGGTTATTGGGTTTTAAAGGAGCTGGGTACTGGGGCAGGCGGGGTGGCTCGCGCCTGTAATCCCAGCACTCTGGGAGGCCGAGGCAGCGCGAGGGTCACCTGAGGTCAGGAGTTCGAGACCAGCCTGAGCAACAGTGAGACCTCATCTGTACCCAAAATAGAAAACTTAGCCAGGTGTGGTGGCGCGTGCCTGTAGTCCCAGTGACTCGGGAGGCTGAGGCAGGAGGATCGCTTGAGCCCAGGAGTTGGAGGCTGCGGTGAGCTATGATGACACCACTGCACTCTAGCCCAGGGTGACAGAGTGAGACTCTGTCTAAAAAAAAAAAAAAAAAACCAGAAAACACACAAAAAATTAGCTGAGTATTGAGGCTCATATTTTCAGAAGACGAGGAAGTTCCCAATAAGGCACTTGAGGGGAATGTATATATTTTTCATCCTGTTATAGAAGAATTTTCAGATATTTCACAACATAGAAAGAACAAACCCATGCAGCCTCACCCAGTGTCAACCTTTGGCCGTTTTAGTTTCATCTCTACTCTTCTTCCGTCTTCCCACTTAGTGTCACTTTTTTTTTTTGGCTGGAGTGTTTCATAGCAATTTAGTTTTATTTTTATAAAACCTAAGTCTTCCTCCCAGAGCAGTAGTTCTCAAATGGGGAGCGGAGTTGGCAATGACCAGAGACATTTTTGGTCACGGCTGGGGAGACGGGACTCCTGGCATTTAGCGGGTGGGGGAGGCACAGGACACCCCCCTTCCCGTGACAAAGAATTGTCCAGTCCCAAATGTCAAGAGTGCCGAGGATGAGAAGCCCTGTCTTGTAGGACCGAGCCTAAACTTTATGAATCGGCCTTACCTCCTTCACCTGGTACCCTCTTAGCAGCACCAGAAGATATAGTATAGCTTCCAGAAACTTCCAGCCTCCAGGTCTTTGTATCGCTGCGCCCTCCCCAGCTCTCTCAGCCACCTCCTGTCTGGAGGGGCAGGTTTTGCGGCACCCAAAGACGGTGCATTCTGGGGGAATGTCAGATGCCAGCCTGCTGACACGATCCAGTGGCTTCATGACACAACCTGTGACCGGGTTCCTGGCAGAGCCAATGTTAATCAGGAAACGTGCGTGTACGGGTCTCTTCCCGCTGTCTTCTCTTCCCCCAGTAGCATCTCCGGTGCCAGGAGTGGAGAGAGCTTGGCGCCTTGTGGGGGCTCAGTGTGTGTGGCCTAAACACGGATGGATGAATGATCACCTGGTGCAAATGGACTGAGTTTTGGAAACCCACACCCCGACTGGGTGACCGTCCCCTGCGTCTTCTCTCGGTTTCCCACGGTGTTAAATAACACCGCAGGGAACATCTCCGTGATTTCTTCCAACGTGTGTGTGTGTGTGTCCGTGTGTGTGTGTGAGTGTGTGCCCTCCCTTCTCACGTCCACCCGACTCTCCCTCACGGTGGCCCTGTCCCCTTCGACCTTTGCAGACCCGTCCGTCCCCCTGGACCCGATCTCCGTGTCTAATTCCTCGTCCCAGATCCTTCTGAAGTGGAAGCCGCCCTCGGACCCCAACGGCAACATCACTCACTACCTGGTTTTCTGGGAGAGGCAGGCAGAAGACAGCGAGCTGTTCGAGTTGGATTATTGCCTCAAAGGTGAGCCGGGTGGGGGTGGGGGTGGCTGTGCGGGGACCCATGGGGTTCCCACGCATGGCGGGTCCACTTTGCTCCCATTCTGGGCAGGCGACTCACGCCTCCCGTGTCCCAGTGTCTATGCATCCGTGCGCACGCACTCTCTGTTCCATCTCACACACACACACACACACACACACACACACTTTTTTTAGCGTATTATGGGGGTACGAGTGTTAAGGTTACATATATTGCCCATGCCCCCCTCCTCCCTTGAGTAAGAGCTTCAAGCGTGTCCATCCCCCAAACGTTGCACATCTCACTCGTTGTGGTTGTATGCACCCATCCCCTCCTCCTCCCTCCCACCCTCCCGACACCCGATAAATGTTACTCCTATATGTCCACTTGGGTGTTGATCCGTTAATACCAATTTGCTGGTGAGTACACGTGGTGCTGGTTTTTCCATTCTTGAGATACTTCACGTAGTAGAATGGGTTCCAGCTCTATCCAGGAATATACAAGATGTGTTGCTATATCACATTGTTTCTTAAATCTGAGTAGTACTCCATGGTATACATATACCACATTTTATTAATCCACTCATGAATCGATGGGCACTTGGGTTGTTTCCACAGCTTTGCAATTGTCAACTGTGCTGCTATAAACATTCGAGTGTAGGACACACACACATTTTTAAAAGCCGCTACACAAGCGTGCACTCCAAAGGCGCATGTCCAAGCCAGATATTTCTTAATTTCTTATATCTTGCCAACATTTCCCTCTGGAATTTTCTCCTCTTCCATTTCCTTCCTCCTCCTCTCCCTTTCTTCAGCCTCCTCCTCCTCGTTCCCTGCTCACACCAACCGGGACACAGCCGTGTGAACCCACCAAAGATTCTTCTTGTAGAGCTAGAGACACAACCTGTCGTGTTGAGGGGTTACAGACGGAGTTGGGGAAGGACTGTGGCCCTACTGAGACCCTTTAGTTCTGAGGGTTGGAGGCAGCAAGGAGCAATCATCTCCTCACCCTCTTCTGAACTTTCAATTAAAATTTTATACTAATGAGAGTTTTTTTAAAAGTCTTAATCTTGTTTACGTAATGGGCTTCTATCCACCTGAAGGAAAATGGAAAAATGGTTGAAGTCCCAAACTAGTGTGTATACATTAAAGTTATTTTATTTGTTTGTTTTGTTTTGTGTTGCTTTTTTTTTTTTTTTTTTTTTTTTTGAGACAGAGTCTCACTCTGCTGCCTGGGCTGGAGTGCTGTGGCATCAGCCTAGCTCACAGCAACCTCAAACTCCTGGGCTCAGACGATCCTTCTGCCTCAGCCTCCTCAGTAGCTGGGACTACAGGCATGCGCCACCATGCCCGGCTGATTTTTTCTATATATTTTTAGTTGTCCAGCTAATTTCTTTCTATTTATAGTAGAGGCGGGGTCTCGCTCTTGCTCAGGCTGGTTTCGAACTCCTGACCTTGAGCCACCCGCCCGCCTTGGCCTCCCAGAGTGCTGGGATTACAGGCGTGAGCCACCACACCCAGCCAAAACAGGGTTTTTAAAAACAAAGCAAAACAAAAAAATAAGGGGGCTGGGTGCAGTTGGCTCACACCTGTAATCCCAGTACTTTGGGAGCCTACGACAGGAGGATCGCTTGAGGCCAGGAGTTCGAGACCAGCCTGGGCAACAGAGCAAGATCCCATCTCTACAAAAAGTAAAAAAGTTAGCGGAGGGTAGTGGGGTGCACCTGTAGTCCCAGCTACTCAGGAGGCTGAGGCAGGAGGATCGCTTGAGCCCAGGAGCTGGAGGCTGCAGTGAGCTGTGATGACGCCAATGCACTCTAGCCTGGGCGACAGAGTGAGACGCTGTCTCAAACAAACAAACAAAAAAAGACACAACAAACTCCCCTCCTCCACCCACCCAACCAGAGAAGCCACAGTCACTATTTTTCCCTTTAGTTTCGGTTTGTTTGTCTTGATTTCCCTTTTTTGAGATATTTTCAGTTAGTGATAATATCCTTAGCCCATGACCTTGGAGGAGAAGGCCAGGGGGCGTCACCGGGCGGGGCGGAGGCCCAGAGCCCCAGGTCTGCCCTTGGCTCGGCCCTGACCTGCTGTAGGGTTTTGGCCAAGTCCCTGACCAAGTCACCAGCGACCTCCTTTTTGGGAGAAGGGGCGGAAGGGCAGACGATCTCTGGGAGCCGTCCAGCTCTAAGATCATGTGCTATATGTATGCCTGTGACATCAGCCCCAGGATTGCAAACGTGATTTATCTCCTCGGATGCTTTATATAACTCCGGGGCAAGTCCAGGCTGCGGGCTCTGCTGCAAGCTGCCGGCCCCGCCTTCAAGAAACCAAAGCCACCCCACTTCGGTGGAAGCTTTCCTTTCCTTTTTACTCTGAAAGTCTAAATCTCTCATTACCCCCGGGCTGCTTAAACACGGTTTCATTTGCAAGGATCACAGAGTTTATGTAATTAAAAGTAAACTTACTAAGGACAAACACCGAGTGGCTCCACTCCCAGGAGGTCCCCTGGAGGTGTCAGATCCACAGGGACAGGAAGTAGGGTGGCGGGTGGCGGGTTCCCGGGGGCTGGGGAGGGGGCAGGGAGGGAGTGTGTCATGGGGACAGAGCTTCCATTTGGGAAGACAAGAGCGTTCTGGAGACAGAGGGTGCTGACGGTTACACAGCACTGCGAGCGTGCTTCGTGCCATAGAACGGCACGCTCAGAAACGGTTAAAATAATAAATTTTATGGGATGTGTATTTTACCACAATAAAGAAAAAATCACACACTAGGGACAGTAATAAGATACAACTACTGGTCGTGGTCAGTAACCTTATATATATATATATATATATGTTGTGTGTGTGTGTGTGTGTGTGTTTCAAATTGTGGTAAAATACACGTCCCATAAAATTTATTATTTTAACACGTGCTGACCCATGGCATGAATCGCATTCACGCTACTGTGCAACCGTCAGCACCCTTGGCCTCCAGAACCTTCTCACCTTCCCAAACTGAAACCCTGTCCCCAGGAAACACCCTACCCCTCCCCAGCCCCCTGGCGCACCCCCACCCCCACCCTACTTCCTGTCTCTGGGCATCTGACCACCGCAAGGACCTCATCATCATCACCCTCTGCTATCAGGGTCTCAGAAAAGCCACGGGGTCCCCGTGTTTCACGCAGCACATGCTAGAAAGAGGACGCGGCGTGATACTTGTCTGCCTTATCAAACACCTTTCTCTCTAGGAAAACCGTCCAGAGCCCCCTTCCTAAGGCAGCCCTGCATTTTTCTTCCATCTGTAGCGCTGTAACTAGCTCCTCTCAGAGTTACCCCAGCCGGATCACTCTAGGAATAAATGTCAGAAGCGTTTTCTGAAGTCCCTCGTAGGCTTTGAAAGCTGGATAAATAACCTGGGCTTCCGAGTGGGTGCTTACTATGCACTCGACGGTACTTGATCGTCTACAACCAAGGCATTAAAGGGAGGGGGAAATGGCATTTCTTTTGCTTGGTAGACGACGCCAGGCTCCCCCCAACCCCCCTCCCCCAGCGGGCTGGCGGCAGGTGGGGGTGAATTGGAGGGGGCCGTCGTGGGCTTTGCCCGTGCAGAGTCAAGTCCTGCGAGAGGCGTGGCTGGGCTCACCCCACGTGTGGGTCGCCGGAGCCCCCCTGGATCTGACCTCAGGAGTTTTGTATTTTTAGGACCGCTAACCTTGGAAAGGTGGTGGGGCATTCTTTTTCTTTTTCCTTTTTTTTTCAACTTTTATATTCCTTTTTCTGTGCATACTTGATACATTTCTTCCTCCCTCTCCTCCCATGTCTTTAGTTCAGAGTGTTTCCGCCCAGGCACTGTTGTCATCCAGGGTGGGGTCATTCTCCGGGGCGCGGGCCGTGCTGTCCACCGCAGGGTGTTGAGTGGAGTCTCTGGTCTTCTCGGAGCAGCCCTGGCCAGTCCTGGCAGCCACGCATGTGTCCAGATGTTGCCCAGTGTCCCTGGCAGGTGGCAGAAAGGGGGACAAAACTTGCTCCTGGGTGAAAACCACTCACTAATCCAGTTTCCTTTCGGGATCCGCCCTTAGAATTCCGAGTGGGACTCGGCCCCAGGCTCCAGGTCAGCCCAGCCCCTCCCAGAAGGCTCCCTGTCGCCCCCCGCCCCCCATGGGCGCGTGCATTGCCAACAAGGACGTGCACCCCCTTTCCTCCGTCTGCCTCTAGGGCTGAAGCTGCCCTCGCGGACGTGGTCGCCCCCGTTCGAGTCCGACGACGCGCAGAAGCACAACCAGAGCGAGTACGACGACGCGGCCGGCGAGTGCTGCACCTGCCCCAAGACGGACTCGCAGATCCTCAAGGAGCTGGAGGAGTCCTCGTTCCGGAAGACGTTCGAGGATTACCTGCACAACGTGGTTTTCGTCCCCAGGTCAGGAGTCACGTGGCGCCGGGCTCTCCGAGCGGGAGCGCACCCGTCGGCTTGGCGTTGGGGGTCATCATGGAAGGGCCGGGGCGGAGGGCCGAGGGCGACCCAGCGCCCAGGGCAGGGCAGGCGGAGGCCGAGCGTCCAATTGGAAGCCATGTAGGGGAGGGTGAACAGGTCTTGCGATTTTCATGGGAACCTTAGCAGGAACTGCAAAGGTTCATCTATCTTTACCTTTCCTGAAAGCAAAGACACTTAGGTAAAAGGCACATCCCCATGACCATGCACCACTATTTTTTTTAAGACTAATTTGTGCTAAAAACAGGAAGAGACACACAAAAAAGGGGAGGAACTTTCCAAAACTCAGCATTTGTCTTTCTCGTCTCTCCCAAACCGGGTCTCCGAGTTCCGAAACAAACGCCATCAGGTTATTGAGGCCAGTCCTGAGACATGCCTTTCTGGCACCCTGTGCTTGATTTATCGCTGAGTCTTAAACTCACCGTATTCTCTTATTTTTTTTTGTTTGTATTTGTGTAACCTTCTCATCCTTCCGGAACTTTCCACAGCATCGTCTAAAACCTGGAGACATCTCTTATTTAAATATATTGGATTT
The DNA here is from genome assembly GCA_008750895.1 of Mirza zaza. NCBI lineage: Eukaryota > Metazoa > Chordata > Mammalia > Primates > Cheirogaleidae > Mirza > Mirza zaza. Next base: position 43,311 of record VSMD01071439.1, on the reverse strand, counting down.
CCTTTAGTGAGTGAAGGGTCTTGATCAGTATATCTGATTTACTGAGAGGATTGGCAGTAAAAATGGCTGTAGACTTTATTTTTTAGAGACAGGTTCTCACTCTGTTGTCCAGGCTGGAGTGCAGTGGCATCATCATAGCTCACTGCAGCCCCCAACTCCAGGGCTCAAGCAATCCTCCTGCCTCAGCCTCCTAAATAGTTGAGACTACACCTGTGTAACCACCACGTCTGGCTAATGAAAAAAATTTTTTTTTGTTTAGAGATGGGATCTTGCTATGTTGCCCAGTCTGCTCTCGAACTCCTGGCCTCAAGTGATCCTCCTGCCTCAGCTTCCCAAAGTGCTGAGATGACAGGCGTGAACCACCATGCCTGTCCACTCTAGACTTTTTCATCTATCTTTACCTTTCCTGAAAGCAAAGACACTTTGCACATTCCCATGACCATGCACCACTATTTTTTTTTTAAGACTAATTTGTGCTAAAAACAGGAAGAGACATTTACGAATACAGGTTAGACGGGTTCTTCCCATGCACATTTCTCTGCTTTAGTGCCCAAGAGGCAGAAGAGCAGAGCAGATCGCCGCGGGGGGCTCTCGAGACTGACCACCTGGGGTCCCCACTGTCTTGTGTATCAGCATGTTTGTGGGGCGGTCACTTCACCGCTCCCTGTGCCTCAGTTTCCCCATCTGTAAAATGGCCATAATAAGCATTGCTGTCTTTTAGGGCTGTGAGATTAAATGAGTCACACAGAGATCTTCAACCTCGACACTGTCCACAGTGGACAGTGGAACCAGATCGTTCTCTGTGGCGGGGCCATCTGGGCAGCGTAGGGTGCTGAGTGGTGGCCCCGGACTTGCCCCGTTTGATGCCCATAGTTCCTCTTCCACACCCCACCCCAGTCATGACACCCCAAAATACTTCAGGAATTTATCCATGTGCCCGTAGCTGGGCCCCTCCTCCACCACCACCTTTGTCTGCCTTCCCCTAGAACTTGGGTGGGCGGCCGCCCAGAAATGGATGGAAACCGCAGATAGAGCAAGGTTCTAAAATGTGTCTGTTCAAATATCCCCCAACGCTACCCGTCTGAGTAGACTTTATCCCAGAACCATCAATATGTCATGTTCCCTTTGCTTTTTTCTTTCTTTCTTGCATTTTTCCCCTCTGACCCTGAGTCCAAAAGAACGTCCAGTGGTACAGCCCAGGCGTCGAAGCGGTTACTGTTTTACCCGTTTTAAAAACAAAATGCTGCCGGACTTGGGGAAATGGCTGAGTTAGTCGTGTTGTCTCAAGGTAGTGAAATTAAAGGCGAGTGCGGTGGCTCACGCCTGTAATCCCAGAACTTTGGGAGGTCCGGGCGGCAGGATCACTTGAGGCCAGGAGTTTGAGACCAGCCCGGGCAACACAGCAAGACCCTATCTCTGCAAAAAATAGAAAAATCAGCCAGGTGTGGTGGCACGTGCCTGTAGTCCCAGCTACTTGTGGGGCGTGGGGGGAGCTGAGGCGGGAGGATCACTTGAACCCAGGAGTTGGAGGCTGCAGTGAGCTGTGATGATGACACTGCACTCCAGACTGGGCAACACAGCAAGACCCTGTCTCAAAAAAAAAAAAAAAAAAGCAGTCAAGTTTGACATCCCAGGGGAGCCCCAGCAGGTCAAGTCACTGGGAAATGACATTCTCCAGTTTTTCTCCCCTCCTTTGGCTGGAATCCCCTGCACCTGCAGGGGAAGGTGAAGTTCACGGTCAAAGGCAGGGCCCTCTTGCACGGACAGAACGTGGCCTCCAGGGGGTCCAGCAGTCTGCCTAAGGAAGTTCTGTCTGTCCTCAGAGCGGCTGGCTTTCTCTTCACAGAAAAACCTCTCCAGGCGCTGGCGCTGAGGACCCTAGGTACGACTTCTCGCGGGCGGCCCCTGGGGGCGGCTCGGCCTGGCGGGGCCGCGGGCGCCTGGGACATCCGGGGGCTTCTGCGGCTCACTGCATCCGGCGGGCCTCTGCGCCGGGGAGCGGATGCTTCGTAAATCCACAAATCGAACGTCTTTCGCTCTGAGATGGCATCTGGGCGTGAACTGGGGGCGGGCGTGAAATCTAAACTAACACCCTCTTCCTGAAACATAGACGCATGGGAGTACTTCCGGGGCACCGCCGTCCTGTCTCCCGTCTGCCGCAGTCACTGCGCCGCAGCCCACGCCCCGCACATCCGTCCACCACGCGTCCCGCCCGCACACACCACGCCAGGTGGACGCGCACCTAGGAGTCTGAGCCCCGCCACGCAGGGGTGTCCCCACCCCGGCGTCTCCTTCTACTGTACAGGGGCGGGGAAGGATGACCCGGAAGCAGAACCTTCTTTAATGCAGGGAGGCGCGGCCTACAGCAAAGAGGAACGCCACATCCCTCCGCCGAATTCACTGAGGAGTCAGGGACGGCTGCCTTCAGCTTGCACCTTAACAGAACGAAGGGGCCGGGGACCCCCACCCCCCACCCCTAGACCACAGAGGAAGCAGGGGAAGGACTTGGGGGAAAGGCCAGGAGATGGGACAAATCGTGGTGGGCTCTTGGGAAGAACAGGAAGTGAGATTAGAAAGGAGAGGTTGGGGACCACTTGTGAACAGAGCGTTTATTTATGTATCTGTTTTTCCCCAGGCACCTGTGTGGCCGGAGCTGCCCTCTGGTGGCTGTTGGAAATATAGTCTGTAGTCAAAGAAAGGGCTGGAAATTTGTGGTCCTTGGTCCAAAGCGGGGATTTCTCAATCTCAGGGATTTCTCAATCTCAGTTCTTTGGATAATTTGGGGGTGGATCCTTCTCAAGGCTGGAGACCATTCCTGTGCCCTGTAGGATGTTAGGCAGCGTAAACTGGCCTCCACTCACCCGACGCCAGTGTCACACCTGCCCCCCAAAGTAGTGATAAGCCAAAAATATCTCTAGACAGTGCCAAATGTCCTCCTAGGGGTGGGGACAGATGTAGCCAGTCTAGTGTGGGATTGTTGGATAATAAAGTGCTGCCTATGGGCCTGGCGCGGTGGCTGACGCCTGTAATCCTAGCACTCTGGGAGGCCGAGGCGGGAGGATCACTGGAGGTCAGGAGTTCGAGACCAGCCTGAGCAAAAGCGAGACCCTGTCTCTACTAAAAATAGAAAGAAACTATCTGGGCAACTAAAAATAGAAGAAAAAAAAATACCCTGGCATGGTGGCGCATGCCCGTAGTTCGAGTTCCCAGGAGTTTGAGGTTGCTGTGAGCTATGATGATGTCACTGCACTCTAGCCTGGGCAACAGAGCCAGACTGTCTCAAAAAAAAAAAAAAATGCTTCCTATGTAGGGAGTGGAAGCCTCAGTTGTCAGGAAAGACCCTGTCCTAAGGGTCTTTCATTATCACTTTAGGGTCTTTGGGGATATAATTCTTTGGTATCTATTACTATGTGGCCTATTTGATGAGGCTGTTTTATGTCTCTGGTCGTTCAGTTACCAATTTCTCTGGGGTGATTTATGAGGCACCCATTGTCTTGGTTACTTTTATTGCAAGACCCTTTATGCCTGTACAGAAATGTTCCCAAGCCTGCTGTATGGATATATCTTTAGCTTGAGAATTAAGTGGTGGAGATGTTTTCTTTTCCACCCAAGAAGGTTGTTGGCCTTTAAATACAAAAAAAAAGATCACAAAGAAAATCTTATTAACTACCTCCCCCCAAAGTAGAATTTGTTTTCTGACCACAAATTTTCTAATGTCAATGCAATAATAAAAACAAAAAGTTAAACTTCAGAAGTTTGAACAGAAAACTCTACTTCTTGGTGGTTAAAAAGTCAATCACTTCAATGTCTATTAGGTCAAAGAAGAAATGGAAACTTCCTATTGAAGTCCCTTTGGAGAATAATGAAAATGTGAAATGTGACTATCACATACCTTAACTTGTAGAATGCTGCCATAGCTGGGCTTTGATGAAAATTAGTAGACTTTAATGGATTCATCAACTAAGAAAAAAACTTTAAAATGTCAAAATATAAAAGTGCTCGAGAGGGAGAGGAAAATTGATAATAGCCAAGCCTTTGGTAAATGTAACCTAAGGGGGAAAACAAAACAAAACAAAAAACTGGAAGAAGAGAAGATAATATAAAATCAGAGCTAAACTGATTCAAAAAGAAACAGAAAAATTATGCAGTGTCAAAACTTTGGAAAAAGATATGTATCAGTTAATTTCCTCGATAAAGTCTTCAGGCTGAGAGAGTTTTGTAGATGAGTTCTTTCATGCCCTGAAAGAGCCACTATTTACTGTAATATAGAAACAGTTCCAGGGTGTAGAAGTCTATAAAAATCATCTGAGTTCATTTTATGAAACTAACATAACACCCTTAGTAGAACCTAACAAAGATACTACACTGAAAAAAGAAAAATAGGCCAAGCTAATATGTGACTTTAGATTCAAGTGCTCCAAATAAAACACTACACAAGCAACATTGTTTATGTCCAAAATGCAAGGGTGGTTTAAGGTCGGAAGATCTGATAATATCATCTACTTCATCAAGAGGTGCAATAAAGAAAATAATATCGGTAATGCAAATAATGTTCATGAAACATAACTTAGAGAAAGGAAGGAAAAAGAGGCCTCTTATAAAAGTAGGAATAGAATACTTCTTCCACAAGATAAATAGTCCCTAGATTAAGCCAACAGCCAAGCTAACATCATTCTTAGAGTTAGGAACAAAACAAAGACGCCTGATCTCATCATTACTAATTAATGTTTCTCTGGGCAACTAGCCAATGCAACAAGACATGAAACAAATTAGAATTGTGAAGAATGGAATGTGGCAAGTCATTGATATTTGCAGATGGTCTAGTGCAAGGGTAGGCAAACTAAGGCCCATGGGCCAGCTGCCTGTTCTTGTAAATGAACATTTATGAGAATGCAACCACACTCATTTGTCTATGTATTCTCTATGGCTGCTTTAAGCTACAATGGCAGAGTTGAGTAGTTATGACTCAGGTTGTGTGGCCTCCAAAACCCCAAATATATACTATCTAGCCTTTTACAGGAAAAAATTGCAAACCTTTTTTCTAGTCTGTTGAAGACTAACTTCTGTATTAAGAAGCTTAAAGGGTTTTCTCTCTCCTTGAACCAAGTGATATCTTCTTCTAGAAATCCACTCTGGGGAACTTAATAAGGCAATCAGACAAACGATCAAAGCAATATTTATAATAGCAAACAAAATTCAGAATACCATATTTAAAAACAAATAGGAGAAGGCTGAGTGCATGACAGCTCATGCAATCAATGGAGTATTTTACAGCGATGAAATATTTTCCAAGTTTTCCACAAGAAGCACATGCTATTTTGTCACTGAGCAGGGGAAAAAAACCCTAACGTTAAAAAAGAAAAAGGAAAAAAAAAAAAAGCTGAAATCCGTCCTACTTAAGCCATTAGGTTGTAAGGAAAATATTTAACGAATACATCAATATAACAAGTGAGCAAAGTGGGTTATAAAACGGGCTCTGTCCTCATCCACACCCACACATAGTATTTATAGGAAAAAAAAAGTCACCCAGAGGAAGCAGCGGCAGGTGGAATTATAAGTCATTTACGTTTTCTTTTTTATACTTTTCTTTTTCGTATTTAAAATGTTTTGGGTCACCTACATTTATTTCTTAATGTACCTTTTTAAAAGGTGGGGAGAAGGGTGCCGATTGCAGACATGGTTCTTAGAGCTACCCTTTATTTACCTGAATGATGAGATTCCTTTGCCAAGAATCCGAGTCTTGTTACTCAGATGACACGGGTGCCGTAAACAGTCACAGAGACGAGAAGATCCATTTCTTCCTGTTTAAACCGGTGATGTCAGCCCGCAGCCCGGACCCCTGGGCCAGCGCCACCTGGCAGGGCTTCCTGAAAAGCTAGACTCTTACGTGCTTTTGGTGTCTTATTTTTAACACTGACCCCGGGTGGCCTGTTCATCTGCAAAATGAAAACCTGAAATCAAGCATGTCAAGGGGCAATGTCGGGGTGTGTCCTGGAATCACCCACGCCTTATGGGGTGGGCCTGACCTTCTCCTCCTCGAGATGCTCATGAAAGGCATCTTGGAAGCAGAGTGCTCTGGGCGGTAATTCCTGGCAATCTGCATTTTGATCCTCATGCCTCCCGCTGCCCACTGCACCCCGATCTCTCTTCCTAATTAAACCTTTCATTCTCAAGCATCGTTCTTATTTTTAAGGCGGTGACGGTGTGATCACGCGTGTCCTGTTGTCGTCCTTCCAGGCCATCCCGGAAACGCAGGTCTCTTGGGGAAGTCTGGAACGTGACGGTGGCCGCCGTGCCCACCGTCCCCAGTTTCCCCAACACCTCCTCCACGAGCGTCCCCACCAGCCCAGAGGAACACCGGCCGTTCGAGAAAGTGGTGAACAAGGAGTCACTGGTCATCTCCGGCCTGCGGCACTTCACGGGCTACCGCATCGAGCTGCAAGCTTGCAACCAAGATGCCCCCGACGAACGGTGCAGCGTGGCCGCCTACGTCAGCGCCAGGACCATGCCTGAAGGTGGGGCGACTCCCCCCACCAGTGTCCGCACTGAATGGGGCGGGAGGCCCAGGCTGCCCAGGGACAAACCCTTCACCCCATAAGCATCGTATACATTATATGTGTGCTTCACCTTATTTGCTTTTATTATTATTATTTTCTTTTTGAGACAGGGTCTTGCTCTATTGTCCAGGCTGGAGTACAGAGGCATGATCAAAACTGCCTGGCAATGTTTAAATTTTTTTTTTTTTTAGAGATGGGGTCTTGCTATGTTGCCCAGGCTGCTCTTGAACTCCAGGGCTCCAGCAATCCTCCCGCCTCGGCCTCCCAGAGTGCTGGGATCACAGGCATGCCAGGCCACTCGCTGCACCTGGCCATTTAAATATTACATGGGCTGTGGGGAAAATCACGCAAGCAGCTTGAGGTCGCTCAGCTGGTAGGGGGCAGAAGTGGGATCTGATCCAAGATTTACGTGCCTGCCTCCACCTTCTGCCCCACGCAGCCAAGGCTGATGACATCGTAGGCCCTGTGACCCATGAGATCTTCGAGAACAACGTCGTTCACCTGATGTGGCAGGAGCCGAGGGAACCCAACGGCCTGATCGTGCTGTATGAAGTCAGTTACCGGCGATACGGCGACGAGGTAAGACCCGGAGGCTCGGGCACACGCCTTTGGGGTTGCCCTTGTGCCTCCTTCCTCCACTGAAATTCTGATCCAAATGCTTCTCTCGCTAGATGCCGTGTGGTTGGGACTCAAAGCCTTGACACATGGCCTTCCAGGGAGATGGGTTTGAAATGCCACCCTGCAAACTGCTTTCTTTGCCCAGATTCCTACCTTGCTTTTCAGTTCTGTCCTCCACGTGGGACGACGGCCGCTTCCACCTGTGTCCCCCTCGCCACAACGGCAGACTCGTTTTGCTTTAGAGGGAGTTATTGGAATCCCTTAAAACCTTCATAAGTGACTTCTGGTTGGGTGCCCCCCTTTGGCCTCAGACCCTCTCGAGTCGGTGGGCAAACGCAGAGGTGCTCGAGGAACAGAAAGAACTAAGCCAGCAGCTGAGCTGTCCTCAGCGGTCACTGTGCTCCTCGTGCACACTGAGCACTTGACACGCGGTATCTCGTGTATCCCGTTTTATCACATCTCGGGCGTTATGAGAGGCCCCATTATTTTTACAGAAAGAAAAAAGTCGCTTCATTCTCACCCTAAAATGGCATTGCTCGCCATGCGCCTTCCGCATTCAGGAATGTCAAAATGCAAACGTGGGAGACTTCTTGGGACTGAGGAAGTGCAATCAATCCTCAGCGTATCCCGGTGAGCCAGGTACTGAGGCTTCTAGAGTTGAAATCACCGCACAAGGTCTGCAAGAACAGAGTCAGGATTCAAACCCTTCAAAGACTGATATTCTTCTAATTCAGGGGTTGGCTGGCAATTTTTTTTTTTTCGGTAAAAGGCCAGATGGTCTCTGTTGCAATTGCTCCACTCTGCCATGGTACCAAGAAAGCAGCCAGGGGCGGTGTGTAAACAAATGGGTGTGCTCGTGTACCGATAAAACTTTATTTACAAAAACAAGTGGTGGGCCAGGGTTAGCCTATAGGCCAGAGTTTGCCAAGAACCAACAGGGGTTATAGCAACACTGTCTGATTTCCTGGAACTTTGGGACACAGACCTGCTATAACCAGGTGTGCCTCCCTTGAGGGACCCCTCCTGGGGTCCCGTCAACTCTTGGCACCCAAATATTTGGCTTTGACAATGATTTAGAACTGGGATCGTCACACTATGGCCTGTGGCCCACAGCCTGTTCTTCTATAGCCTGCAGAGAAGTGTTATAAAGAAATAAAGCAGAACATGCAATAGAGACTCTATGTGGCCCTTCCCAGAAATTTTAGAAAGCAGAAATGTCCTTACTGAAATTGTCATTCTCTGCCTATCTGGGGGTCCTGTTTGCTAAATAAATGGACTATTTATATGCCTTTAAAAAAAAACCATCCATTTTATAAATAAAATGCCTTGCCCTATAGAGCTCAGTTTTTAGTTTGCATAAACGTGCTTGTGCGTACAATTCGTATTCATGTCTTGCTCTGTCCTGCCTAAAGATGTGTCTGTGAAGTGCTATGTCACTGTGGTCTTGATTTGCATTTTTGTCCTTGGCTCCTTTGAGGCTGAGTTTTGAGGCCCTTCTCAGGAGGACTTAGACCCTTTAGCTTCAGGCCCTGGCACCGGGGTAGGCTTGAAGGTGAGCTGTGACAGCCACTGAAGTGAGAGGAGTAGCTTCCAAAGTAAGCCGAGGGCATTGCTGGCAGCAGAAAGAATACGGATTTTGCAGAGTATGTAATTAATGTGTTTCTACTGCAGAACCTCCTTGATTTTATTTCTGCTGCTGTGATCAACCTGTCCCCATTTTCCTGGAACTTTCTGGGTGTGGACACCAAAATCCCACATTCCTGGGGACTCCTTAGTTTTGGCTAAACCTGGACAACTAATCACTCTATTGGCATCAGACCTGACCCTAACCCTAACTTCTCCCAGCTTCTCCCTGCTGCCTTTGGCTGGCCTGTGTGTCTCCCGGGGCCCGAGGGTCGCTGGTACGAATCCTCAGCAGCCTCTGCCCCAGACAGACCAGCTCTGTTTTCCCTCCAGGGAAGCAAAGATGTGGCAGAAAAATTAGGAGAAAGTGAGAGGTTACAATCACCTTCTTACAAACCTTTCACAGGTACTTATTTTAACTATTTCCAACATTTTCCTTAATCGCCTAGCACTGCTTTGATTAAGAAAAAAAATCAAACTTTTATTTTATATACACAATTTGGACTATCGAAGTATAATTTTGCCACATTTGTAAAATTCTCTCCGGCATTTGGTGGGAGGTAATTTTTTTGTTTTCCTTTTTGGTTAGTGTAATAGACACGATCATCTCTTGTTGTTCATTTGATTGCATTGCTTTTGAAGATGTCCGTTTTTAAACCTTGCATCAAAATCATTTGTCCCCTAGGTACTTCCCTGCCCCACTGTTGGAAAGTCTGTCTCTGGGGAGTCACCCTTGCCCAGAAAGAGCATCAATTGTGTGTGTGTGTGTGTGTGTGTGTTTCATATTCTTTTTTTATTTTTTTTTTATTTTATTTTTCTTGCCAAGGCTGATCTAATGTTTCATATTCTTTGCTCAGTATCTTTCAGAGTTTTGGTCTTTTTCTCCCATTGGGACAAACTTTTAAGTAATTGGCTCCTTCAAGTTTTGGGTTTTGTTTTGCTTTTTTTTTTGGTATCTATGGAGAGAGCTTGACAAACGTTCTGGTTCCTTCCATCACACCCCTTTCTGGCTCCCCGCTCCTGAAGGTGTCTAGGGTAAATGACTACTATTAGAGCATGCATTTCCCCTTTGTCCCAGATAGCAGCTACCTTTGGCTTAATAGTCCCTTGCTACTTGGTGACTCATTCTACTTGGAAGCAACTTTGGACCGGAGTCCTCTGCCCCCACCCCTGCCGCCAGGGCAATTTGTTTTCTCCCTGTTATTGTCACATGATAAACACGGGGTTTTCGACATTGCTTTCTCTTCTCCTCCCCTCCCCTTCCCTCCCTCCCTCCTCCCACCCCACCCCCTTGTAAGTTTTCCAGACCAGTTCTCTGCACGCACTATTAGTCCTGACTGTTTTGGAAAGTTTTCAGAGCTTTGGCCTGACGCTTGCAGATTTTGCGGTCTCACTGCCCGGTGAGCCTCCTGTCTCTCCTCCTGATACCTTCTGGGTTTCTCTCCAGTTGTGTCCTTAGCACAGAGAGTGTGCACCATTTTTGTCTTCTTACTAGACATGTGGGTGAAGTTCAACCCTCTTTATGATGATTAAAAATATATATTGAAAGGAAAATGAGGAGACATGTCGATCACAAGGTGCAATGTTTCAGTTAGACAGGAGGATTAAGTTCTAGGGATCTTCTGCCCTCTATAGGAATGGAAACTAGAAGTAGTAATGCCTATTTCAAAATTGCTAAAAGAATAGATTTTTAAATGGTCTTCCCATAAATGAATGGTAAGTATGTGAGGTGATGTATACGTTAAATGAGCCTATTTGAATCGTTCCACGGTGTAAACATGTGTCCTAACCTCACACTGCACCCCAAATATACTATTACTTGTCAATTAAAAATAAAATAAGGCCAGGCACGGTGGCTCAAGCCTGTCATCCCAGCAGTTTGGGAGGTCGAGGCAGGAGGATCGCTTGAGGCCAGGAGTTTCAGACCAGCCTGGACAACGCAGTGAGGCCCCCTTCTCTGCAAAAAAATTAATAAATAAATACATACATACATAAAATAAAATAATTCTTTTGAAAAATAATAATATCTCGGGACATGTGACAGTTGTTTGGAGTCCAGCTTTTCCTGTGTTGACGAAGTGTTATTGGCACGCAGCCAACCCCTTTTCATCTGTGGAGGTCGTGGAGTCGTTCGTGGCTGTTTTTGCAGTGTGAGAGCAGAGTTGGTGGAGTCCGGCTTGCAAAGCTGAGGATATTTCCACAGCGAAAGTCGAATAGCCTCCATGCTAACTCTCGGTTTCCTCACTTCTAGCATGAAGCTCACGGCACCCAAGCCTCGGGTTGCCGTGAGAATTAGGTGACATGATCCGGGTTGGACGCTGAGGAAGTTCAGCTGTTGTCGGCAGTGACGACCTCTGCTCCGTATTCCTTTCCCACAGCACTACGGTTCTAAAATTCTGCCATTCTCCAAGCCGCCTAGGCAAAGTCACACTCTGACTGCACTCTGTCGCCTCGGCCATGTCTCCGAGCGGGATCCTGGCGGCTGCGGCACCCATGCTCGGGCAGGTGTGGCAGAGGAGCCGAGCTCAGCCCGCCTCCCCCTCCGTTCTAGGAGCTGCATCTCTGCGTATCCCGCAAGCACTATGCGCTGGAGCGGGGCTGCAGGCTGCGTGGGCTGTCGCCGGGGAACTACAGCGTACGAGTCCGGGCCACCTCCCTGGCGGGCAATGGTTCCTGGACGGAAGCCACCCATTTTTACGTGACGGACTATCGTAAGTCTCCCCGGCAGCCTTGGCTGGGTTGGGGGTGTGCTTGGTGCTGGACATTGCAGAGGATGAGCTGGGGGCAGCTACGGGTGCTGGCCCCGGACACTTGGGTCCACCGGCTGCTGCTGTGTGACTGGGGCAAGGTGCTTGGCCTCTCTGATCCTGCACTTGCTCGTCTGTACGTGGAGATCGTAACCGGACCCACTTCGGAAGGTAGAGGGAGATTTCAATAACGCAACCGTTAAGTGGCTGGCACGGGGCACCTCTGGCAAACACATTAATTAGTTCCTGTTTCTAGTGTATCCGTATTTGCTATTAGAGTTTTTCATCTGCCAAAGGTAATGTTGGGTTCGGGACTAGCTATGTCATTTGCAGAGCACATTGCAAAAATAAAAATAAAGAGCTCCTCACTTGAAAATTCTTAGGAATTTCAAGGAACAATGCTAGGGCATTAAACTGAGAGCAGGGCCCTCTGAGTGTGGGTCCCCGTGTGACTGCCTGGGTTGGGTGCCTGCCAAGCCGGCCCTGGGTGGGGACGTGAGAAGGCTTTCCCAGGGTGGTGGTCCGGGGAGGGGCACGACAGTGTGCTTCCAGAATACAGACCTCAGAGCCCACCACCTGGCCCCGCTGAGCCAAATGATGGTTTGGGACCGGCTGAAACATATTGTCCCAGAGACCAGCAGAGAGAGATTCAGGGACAAGAGAGGAGGGAACAGGTGCGGACTGATCTTTGCCACAAACACATGTTGACATCAGACGTATATTTTCTTATTCTATTTCAGTAGACGTCCCATCAAACATTGCAAAAATTATCATCGGCCCTCTCATCTTTGTATTTCTCTTCAGTGTGGTGATTGGAAGTATTTACTTATTCCTGAGAAAAAGGTGAGTGCCATGGTGTGTTGGTAAATGGTGAACAACCGGCTCTCTGGGGAAAAAGTGCGCCTAGATACAGGTGTAGGTATATTTGAGTTTATTATAAATTTTACTGACATGGGATGTGTAACGTGCAATTTACAGGTAATAACCCTAATACCATATACAGTATTATTTACTGCAAATACACTCAAGCCAGTTGACTTTTTTTCCCTCTAAACCTTTATATCTGCAACCAACCCATGGATGCAATCGATGAACGAGTATAGCTCCAACGTGAATGTTGATTTGCTTTTTAAATTTACATTGCAGATGTAAGATAAAAATGATATAAGATGTATACATTCATCAATGATGTCAGTGACTTTTCTTTGCTGAATCAGATAATTTTTAAATACTGGAAGAAAATTTTCTTTCTTTTTTTTTTTTGTGCCATTTGCAGGGGTCTCACTGCAGACATGACACACTTTGAAGTTAAATCTGCATGATTAAACGTGTTTCTCATCACTTTCTCAAGCCTGGACAAATAACAGAACAATAAATCCAGTCCCAATTTATAGTGTTGGCCGATGCCCGTGGTGTAAATATTCCTGCCTTGGCCAATTTCAAGCTGTTAGATGTGATGTCCCTGAGCACAGAGCTGGCGAGATAGACACAATGGCTCACATTGTATCCTATTTCTACCCTATGATACAATGTTGCAAATAAACAAGATCACATAAATAGCCTCAAGCACCTTGATCGTGGTAAAATGCAGTATAAGCATTAGATAGTGATGAGTTTTGAACATTTATTGCCTCTGCTTTTATTTATTGTAAGCCTCTATCATTTGATTTTTACTGATGGTTGTATTCAGAAACCAGTCAGCAAATTTTCTGAAAATTTAACATTGTTTCTTGCCAGCTCCAGAATGGTACTGGGTTAGCAGCTTTTAGGTGTTACGTGGAGGACCATAAATTATACTAAAAGCCACCTAGGGAGAGGGGAACATTCTCATGTTGATGCATTTAAGTAGCTAGCCATCTGATTTCCATGCAAAGCGTAAGGGTCCCCTCTCCCCGCCCTAGACTGCATCTGGGTTTATGTGGATGCCACTGGGAAGGGCTGTCCCTTGCCTTGGGGAGCCCTGTTTTATAACTTCTTTCCAGAGACCCTCAGAGTCCCATGAAAATTTCAAGCCTCACTTTTCTCCCCCAGGCAGCCAGACGGGCCGCTGGGCCCGCTGTACGCATCTTCAAACCCTGAGTACCTCAGTGCCAGTGATGGTGAGTACCGTCCTCTTCCCTGTGGGTGGCCAGCACTGTGCGGCTGTCGGGCTTCTTCTGCCATCAGCCGCAAGCATGAGTGGGGGGCTGCTGCCCCTGGGGGCCAGGGAAAGCCGTCTTGCTCGCTGACCCGCCCTGGCTGCAGAACCCTGCCCCCTGAGCCCCATTACTGTGCAGAGTCAGACACCTGCTCTCTGGCACCTGCTTCGACGGGCTCCCCCAGCTGGTCTGGGACCCCTGCCCAGCCTCGGCTGCCTTCTCGGTGGGGGCAGGCAGACACCTGCCCCGTTCTCAGCCGTGCACACCCAGTGCCCGGCACAGGTCCTCAACGAATGTTTGCGGGGAGGTGGGGTGTCCGGGGGGGAGCCCCCAAGGGACCGGCTGAGATTGCCGTGTAGATAAGTGAGAAGCAGTGTTTCCGTGTTCTGTGTACGTGCCGGACGAGTGGGAGGTGCCCCGAGAGAAGATCGCCCTCCTCCGAGAGCTGGGGCAGGGCTCCTTCGGCATGGTGTACGAGGGCAACGCCAGGGACATCGTCAAGGGCGAGGCGGAGACCCGCGTGGCGGTGAAGACCGTCAACGAGTCGGCCAGCCTGCGGGAGCGGATCGAGTTCCTCAACGAGGCTTCCGTTATGAAGGGTTTCACCTGCCACCATGTGGTGAGTCCGGCCGGCGGGGGTGGCCCTTCCTCTGCCCCGCCATCTCCGGCTGCACGGTGGGTGCAGACGGCGCCCATCCCCCACGCCACGGAGCCTCCGCCCATCCCCCACGCCACGGGGCCTCCCATCCGAAAGATGCATTTGTGGAGGGATCGCTCCCTTCTCCAATCTCATCCTCTCCCGTTTCACCTGGAACCAGATTCAACGGGCATGCTGCTGCTTTCCAGAATCTTCCATTGCTTTCTGGAATCTTCCATTGATTTCCAGATTCTTCCCTCTGTAACCCTGAACCACACAGAGGTGTGCCCCACCCCGCCTGTCCTCGTTCCCGCCCCCTTCCTTGACACTAGCACAAACACTTCCTGCCTTCCTGCTCCAACAAGGGCGTCTTCGTTTCTCTTGGGGCCTTTGCGTACTTTCATCCTTTCCGTGCAAGTGTACGGGGCACCTGCTCCTTTCCCCTGCGACGCTGCAGATTCCTGCCCTCGTGGAGTTTCCAACGCAGCAGATCAGACAGACGCCCAGCTCGATGTAGTAATTACTTCATACGTTAGGGGAAAATGCTGTGCATAGGTGGGAAAAGGAGAGGAGAGGAGGGTTGACGGGAGCATTTGAGCAAAATCTACTAAAGGATGGGAAGGACACGGGAGGGAACAGAGAATCAGGCAGAGGGAACAGCTAATGCGAAGGCCCGGGGGTAGGAACATGCGTCATGCGCTCAGGAACATGAAGGGGGCCCGGTTTTGCCTCGGCATGTCGCCGTGTGCGGCAGGCCTGTTTGCTCTCCCAGACTAGGGCTGGCCATGCTCCATCCAGGCACAGGGAGCTAAGTGACAAAGACACCAGACAGGGAGCCCTCTGTGAGTCGGAATGGTTCCAGGGACCCTCACCCAGGAACCCCCGTGTTGGCCCTGCAGGTGCGCCTCCTGGGGGTGGTGTCCAAGGGCCAGCCGACGCTGGTGGTGATGGAGTTGATGGCCCACGGCGACCTGAAGAGCTACCTCCGCTCTCTGCGGCCGGAGGCCGAGGTGAGCTGCCTCTGGGTACCCAGCGGGGCGCAGGCTTCCCAGCCGAGGGTCCCAGTGCCGCTGAACACGACCCCATGTTTCGACTTTAGAATAACCCGGGTCGCCCTCCCCCTACCCTGCAAGAGATGATTCAGATGGCGGCGGAGATCGCTGACGGGATGGCGTACCTGAACGCCAAGAAGTTTGTGCACCGGGACCTCGCAGCTAGAAACTGCATGGTTGCTCACGATTTCACTGTCAAAATCGGAGGTTGGTCTGGCTTTGTGCTTTGGAACACGCGACCCAGTTCCAATTTGATTTCGGAAAGGGGCTTTCTGTAACGAGTTGCTACGTCTCTTCTGCTAGCCTCCAGGGGCAGCGTTTTGGATGAAGATCCTCCAACTGTAATTTAATTGCATTTGGTGATAAACTCGCCCACCCATTTGCTTGTTTAAAAAGTAGGGGTGTTGCCTTGCCTGTGCTTAGCCACTGCAGTAGATGCTGAGAATGCAACCCCGAATCAAACGCCACAAATTTTTCTGCACCCAAGTGCAGCTTGCTGTCTTTATCTGCGCTGTCCAGCGTCGGATGGTCACCTGTGGCCATTTATATTTAAATTAATTTAAATTAACTGAAAGTAAAAATTCAGTCCATCGGTTGCACCGGCCACATTGCAGGCATTCAGCAGCCACCTGAGCCTCGTGGCCACTGACCGTATTGGACAGTGTGGATATAGACCATGTCCACTGTCAGGGAAAGTTCCACCAGACAGTGCTACTCTGCATAAACAATCAAATAGTTAATACTTATCCAAGCA
This sequence comes from Mirza zaza, assembly GCA_008750895.1. NCBI lineage: Eukaryota > Metazoa > Chordata > Mammalia > Primates > Cheirogaleidae > Mirza > Mirza zaza. The sequence continues at coordinate 27,185 of VSMD01071439.1, read as the reverse complement.
AGATAATGAAGTCTGGGCAAAGAGTACTGAAGGAAAAATAGAGTTCCATGATAGAGGGACTCCAGGGTGCAGAGGGCAGCTCAGGAGAGGTCTCTCTCTGCAAGGAGGCAGCATTTTTGCCAAGACTGTCACGATGGCCCGAGTGAGGTCATGCCGGGGGAGGGGACAGCACATGCAAAGGCCGTGAGGCTGGAAGGATGGCTGACGTGGTGTGAATAAAATGCACACAGAAAGGGCCAGAGCAGTATAAGACGTAGGTTAAGGAGAGAGGCGGGACCCAGACCCGGAAGGGCCTTGCACGTCGTAGTAAGTCATCTTGACAACGTCTTACATTAGCAATAGGAAGCAGTAAGTGACATGGGGGCAGTGGGCCATCAGCGTCAAGGTGAGAAGAGGATTCTACAGGTGAGAGAAGGGGTGGGCCTTGGGGAGGAGTAGATGGATCGCAGAGAGATGTGGAGGGAGAGTGGGCACCTTGGAATGCGAGGAAAGGGGGGTGGTCCAAGGAGGGCCTGACTTTGGGTTTCCGGTGGGGGACCGTATCTGGTGGGTAACAGCAGGCTGGCTGGAGAAAGGCAGAAGTTCAGTTTGGGATGCCTGCGAGGGTACAGGTGGGAAGGAAGCACTACTGAGACCGGGATTTCCAAGCTGTGGGACAAAATGCCCCTTCATTGTCACTTGGTGCCTCTTATCCTGTTTCCTTTATATTGTGGCCCATCCTCTCCCTTTACCTCCCCGTGAATACTCTCAGAATCCATCTTACTGGGTTCCGCCACCACTCAGATGGGCACACACATGGGGCAGGTGAGCACACACTTGGAACAGGTGAACACACACACACCTAGGGCAGGTGAGAACATATCTGGGGCAGGCGAGCACACACACCTGGGCCAGGTGAGTGCACACATACCTGGGCCAGGTGAGAACATACCTGGATCAGATGAGCACATTACACACACCCAGACCAGGTAAGCACACACCTGGGCCAGGTTAGGATGTACCTGGGGCAGGTAAGCACTACATACCTGGGCCAGGTAAGCTCACACACACTTGAAGCAAGTTAGAACATACCTGGGGCAGGTGGGCACATATACGCACCTGGGGCAGGTGAGAACATACCTAGGGCAGGTGAGCACGTTACACACACCTGGGCCAGGTAAGCACACGCATCTGGGCCAGGTGAGAACATACCTGGGGCAGGTGAGCACCTCTAAGGGCTCAGCGAGGGGCAGGGTGGTCAAGACAGCAGACTGTAGGGCCACAGGCGGAAGGTTAAATGCATGTGAACTGTTTGTTGTCAGACTTCGGAATGACCAGAGACATCTACGAAACGGATTACTACCGGAAAGGGGGCAAGGGCCTGCTCCCCGTACGGTGGATGGCACCGGAGTCCCTGAAGGATGGGGTGTTTACTGCTTCTTCCGACATGTGGTGAGTTACTTGTGCGTGGATCAGTGGACAGGTGCTGGGCTTGAATTCCAGGTGACCTTGCTAATGTGACCAGCAAGAGGGAGCAAAGAAAGCCTGCCTTCTTCCTGGACTCTTTAACAAGGAAATGAAGACGATGCCCTGCCTCAGGGCTCTTGCACGGCTAGCGTTACATTTTGATGGAGACCAATCTTAGAGGCATTTATGAATTGCAGTGTGAATTGTTTTATTAACTGAAGAGCCAGGTTCTAGCAAACCAAGAAGGGGTGTGTGTGTGCATGTGTGTGTGTCTGTGTGTTCGTGGCTTCTTTGTTACTACTTAACAATTGTCATTGGCAGGTCCTTTGGCGTGGTCCTTTGGGAAATCACCAGCTTGGCGGAGCAGCCTTATCAAGGCCTGTCTAACGAACAGGTGTTAAAATTCGTCATGGATGGGGGATACCTGGATCAACCTGAAAACTGCCCAGAGAGAGTGTAAGTGTGGAAAGGGTGTGCAGTGTGTGAGGTGTTCATTCAAAAGGCATTGCCCTTTGCTCACATGCTAGGGTTTGCCTGTCCTTTGTCTATGTGCACACTTGCATTTGCATGTCATATGCCTACATATGTGTCTGTGTGTGCATAGCATATCTTTACATACATGCATGTTTGCATTTGCATATTGCATCGTTGCACGCACTCTTGTGTTTGCATATATGTCTACATGTGTGCTTGTGTTTGCATATCATATGTCTACATGCCTGTGTGTTTGCACATCATGGTACTTACTGCATACACACTTGTGTTTACATATGATGCCTTTGCATGAACTTATGTTTGCACATCATGCTTCTTAAATGCCTACTTGTGTTTGCAAATCACATCTTTACATGTGTGCTTGTATTGCATATCAGATCTTTGGAAGGTTGCATAAGAAACCTGGGAGAAGGAAACTGGGTACTTGGAATGGAGACAGACCTATGTTTAACTGTTTATTCTTTCATACACTTAAAAGTTTTTGTCAGGTGCTTGTATTACATGTCTCCTACCCTCAGAATATTTTTGTTTTAAATTTTTATTATAGAATCCAATGAACAACACATACGCACTGCCATTAAACATTTGGAAACTGTTTAGCCTCACTAATGATCCAATACATAATAAATATAGGGTAAATAAAGGAGAATGCTATCTTCCCAAATTAGGAAGGAAGGAAGGAAGGAAGGAAGGAAGGAAGGAAGGAAGGAAGGAAGGAAGGAAGGAAGGAAGGAAGGAAGGAAGGAAGGAAGGAAGGAAAAAAATAGAGTTTTAATAAGTAGCTCTAGCAGTGGCATGGCAAGATAAACATTCAGATCATTCTTACCACCTTGCTGTGCCTGCTATTCAGAGCAGTATTTAAAGTTGAAAAAAAAAAAAACCCAATTGAGATGATCTAAATATCCAATATATGAGAATTGCTAAATGATAAATGAATATGATGTAGCAATTGACATTTCAAATGGTGCTTATGAAACTATTTTATAACTTGGTGAATAAGCTTATGTTAAAATATTAAGTGGGAAAAGAGTGTATCTACTACATTTCCAAATGTATGCAGAAAGAAAAGACCAGAAGTTATAGCTGAAGGACAGTTGTCTGTGAGGTGTATTTTCTCTATATGTTGGGGTGTTTTCTAACTTTCTACAGGAGCATTTATCACATATAAAGTCCTTTTTCAGTGTTTATTAAGAAAAATTTTTGCTGCCCTTAAAATTCACAGAGGGAGGACATTTTAATGTTTTATCTCCCAAAGAATAAGACATCAATTTAGGAAATCTAGTATGAAGAAATCTTTTATGAGCAAAAAGTATGAAGCAGAGTTATTTGGAAACTCTGAGCAAACTATTTCTAACCATCGCGTCCTGAAGTTCCTTTCCTAGCCATGCCAGTTATCAGCTGGCTTTAGTTCCAGGACCAGAGAGATTAGGTAGGTGGTAGGGCATGAGATCGAAACCTTTTTCTGCAAAGAGAATACAGTAAAAATATTGTAAATCATATCAGCTTTGTGGGCCATGTGGCTTTCCATCGAAGCTACTCAACTCAAAGGCAACCACATACATTACACAAATGAATGGGTGTGGTCATGTGCTGATAAAACTTTATTTATAAAGACATTCAGGGGGCCGGATTTGGTCTGAGGGCTGGAGTTTGCCAACTCCTGCCCTAGAGAAAGTTAAAGCAGAGAAGGAAGGAGGTACAACTGAAAACACAAGCCCTTAGCTTCTGTTTGAGTGGCTTTGGCTGAGTAAGGTGGTCGCCTGGAGGGAGGGATGCAGGGCTGGGGGCCTGTGTGTTGCTAGACACCAGCGTGTCTCCTTCAGGCAGATACCATGTGGCCCACCAGGCAGGGACTCGTCCAATGACTAAGGCCCCTTCCACCACCCTCCAGAGAGTGCGGGCTGGATCTGCATATGGGGTGGCCACTCAGAGCTGGCTCCCAAAATTCAATCCACACCGCTGCACCCACCAGACCCCACAGATCTCAACCCCTAACGGTCTTTAGACCTAGGAAAATTGCCAGGGTGTGGGGCACAGGGAAGCCTTTGCGAACAACCCCAGGGTGGGAATGAAACTTTTGCAAAAATGCACCAAATCACGGGGGATTATCAGAGGTGTCTAAAATGATAAGCCACGTGCAGTGCTGTGCAGAAGGAGCCCTTCTCGACTTGGATTTGGGAAGAGACGGCCCTTTCCAAAACCAGCTTCCGGCACCCCTAGAATCGCTATTTCTGCCTTGACCGTTGCCCACACGCGTGAGCACCTGTCGTCTGGGGGTGTGGGGAGGGGAGGGGGCTGCGTGGCTGGGGGCCCAGACTCATCGCCCACGTGTCCTCTGTCCCCACAGCACCGACCTGATGCGCATGTGTTGGCAGTTCAACCCCAAGATGCGGCCGACCTTCCTGGAGATCGTCAACCTGCTCAAGGACGACCTGCACCCCAGCTTCCCGGAGGTGTCCTTCTTTCACAGCGAGGAGAACAAGGCCCCCGAGAGCGAGGAGCTGGAGATGGAGTTCGAGGACATGGAGAGCGTGCCCCTGGACCGGTCCTGTCAGAGGGAGGAGGCGGGGAGCCGAGAGGGAGGGTCCTCCCTGGGCCTCAAACGGAACTACGAGGAGCACATCCCCTACACCCACATGAACGGGGGCAAGAAGAACGGGCGGATTCTGACCCTGCCTCGGTCCAATCCCTCCTAACGGTGCCGCCCAGGCTGGGGAAGGGGTTCTCAGCGGCTGCTTTCCTCTGGACCGAACGCCTCCAGGAAACTCAGGTCTCTCATGGCTCTACCACGACGTCGAACGGAGCTCGGAGATGGTTCCTACGCACTTCTGCTCCCTTGGGGCTCCAGGACACGCTGGTCTGGGTGCCAATTCCACTGGTCGGAGGATTTAACTGTGAACCCAGAGGGGGCGGGTTTCCACGGCTGCTGCTCTTTGGGCAATGACAGTTTCAAACCAGGATGTCTTCTGTCTCTTTTTTCTCTTCTTTTTCTAGTAGATCGAAAGAAAGCACCTGTTTTTACAAAGATTTTTTTTTTTTTTTTTTTTGCTGGTGTCTGAGCTACAGTATAAAAGATTAAAACCTCTTGTTTGTGGAACAGAGGTCTGAAAGGAAAATACAAAAACAACACAGCCCTGGTTCCAGGAAAAATTCCAAGCTTTACAGGGTGGGCTTCAAGAAGGTTTGTTTTTGTTTTTGTTTTTTTGTCTTCATCCAGGCTGAAGGATTTTTGTTTTTTTCTTCATCTTCTTTACAAAGTCAGTTCCTCAAATTGACCAATAGCTGCTGCTTTCATACTTTGGATAAAGCGCCCGCAGTCTCGGCGTGTGCTCACGTGTGTAACACGCGTGTGTGTGTGTCCAGGTGAGACGCGGCTGGGGTGTGTGCGTGTGCAAAGTATTCATGCTGGGTTGACGCGGTGGGAACTAGATCATGAAAGTTCCGTGCGCACAAACTCAGGTCCCTTTCTCTCCTTCCTTCTTATCTAACGGGGAGACTGTACCCTCAACAGGTTCTTCTAGCGCCAGAAGTCTACCCTCAGGTGTGTCCCCTCCCTTCACGTTGGTGAAAAAAGGAAACAAAAATGTTTTCTGGGAGCCAAGGGAGGAGCATTTAGTTTGGAGTGATTGTGGATCTTTTCAAGACCAAACAAAGCTAGGACATTTAAAAAAAAAAAATGCAAAAGGAAAAAGGAAAAAAAAAAAATTCTGAGAATATATTTGTAACATACTTAATTTAAAAAAAATAAGAGATCTCTGGCATTAGCTTCGTAAGTTATTGACTCTATACCCTGCCGGGGAGAGAGGAGTGGTCGTGAGTTAGTCCACCTGTGTTGGGGGAGGGGAGGACTCGAGGCACCAGTCGGGCCCTTTGTTTGGTCTTAAAGGCATCCATTTTCTGGGAATTAAGCCACATTAGCTGCTAACCCTTTTGGCCACATCGAGCATGCGAGCGACTGGGTTCTACGTATGTTCTGGTTCGGATACCAAGGTCTGCTGTTCAGATAAGCTGGTAGCTACCTGGAGCTGAGCCCGCCTTCAAGAACACCTGTGTTCATCCTCTGGTCTTTGCGTGTGTACCTCGAGTGGCGTTTCTTCTCCCAGGTGTGCACGTCCTACAGTCCCCGCGCAAACACGACAAACTCAGATCCCAAAGAGCGACAGCACGGATGGACTCTGAGAACATTGAAGCAATATAAAAGGGAGAGGTGCTGAGAATATCTCCTGGTCTCCTTGGCCCTCTGACTGTCTTCAGGACTGAACTCCCAGTAGCTGCTCTGGGCCCGGCGACCTCAGCCGGGCCAGCTGTGGTGCCTGAGCGAGACTCTCAGGTGATGACAATGTTGCAACCCCTAAGAGAGGAGAACCTGGAGGAGAAACCGTTGAAGACCTTCACACTACCAAGAACTTCCGAATGGGCGTGAACCTGAGATTTCTTCTCTTTGGCCAAAAAAAAAAAAAAAAACCAACCACAGCTGCTCAAATAAAGAACACGGTGAACTCATCACTATGGTTCAATCAAAACCATCACCCATGGGTTATTCCTGAATGCATTTTCTCACCAGTGTTTGATTGCTTCCTTCTTAAGAGTTGTGGACTTAAGAACGGGATAGAGACATAACGGCAACCTCCGAGTCCTCTCAATTCTTGATTAAGAGCACAGGTAGACACCAATCCCAATTGTCTATTGCTATCTTATTTATATGATTGGAGAAATTACCTATCACCTATTGGTGGGGAGCCTCCGTGATTGGGTACAAGGAGCAAGAGTACAGAAATTATTTTTTGCCAAATTTTTTTTTGTAAATAGGAAGGTCTGTACGTCAATTTTAAAAAACAACAACAACAAAATCCGTAGCTCTAGGTATTTTTTGTTCTTTTCCTAGTCAGTTTGTAGTGGTTCTAGACTACACTAGCAGCAATTTTCACATTTTTCTAATTCAGAAAGGTTTTCTTATTATTAGGGAGAAAAAGTATTTATTTTAATATATAAAATCACTCAAAATCACTCTGGTTAAAAATGGAGCGCATGTACATTTTTATCAAAGAAAAATAAACAGGTGAATGTGTGGGGTATTAGTTTTTTTTTTCAGCACAGTCTACCTCAGTGTATTGTTAGGATATGGTTCAATAATAGACATCTTGGAGACTTCAGAATTCTCCCTGGATCCGGTCTGAATCAGGGAAAATGTGTATCAGCTGATCCCGAATGCCAGAGACCGGTAGGAATTTGGAGGGAGAGAGTCGGGATGGAGAAGATGTACCCTTCGCCTAGGCATAGACCTTTGTTTTTTTTTTGGTTTTTTGTTTTTTTTTCCTGGCTGGTTATAGTCTTCTCTGAATTTAATCTTCCTTTTTGGTTTTTTTTTTTTAATTTAAATCCTCCATCTGTTAATACCACGTGCCCCAAACATAAACCACATTTCAGGCCATTGTGATGTCTCTGATGTTCACGTGGTCTGCTTTGCTTCCAGGAGGGGCGTGTGTCCCATCTGTGGCTGGCACGAAGGCAGGCTTTGCTGCAAAGCCAGCTTTCCCTCTTGTCCCACTCAATGCCCCTGAAGGGAGCACAAAGGTGCCCTGGGACCCTCCGATGGTCTGTTCCCACTCTTTTCAGGCCGGTGATGCTCTTTGGGGCCAGAATGAATTGTGATCACGGGCACGTCACACACAAGCACCTAATGCAATATCTCCTTTTATCCTCCCAGTGGGAAGGAGGGAGCAATTTGGGGAACTCTCCATCCGAAACCCCCTAATGTGCTGAATGCCTTTTTTAGCCGCAAATCTTGGACCCCGGCGTTAGGGTTTGGCTGACCTCAAGCTGAGACTGTTTGACCTTGTTTGACTTTGAGAACCCATGCGAGCATCTAGGCAGGGCCGCCAAGGGCTGTTGTCGTCCCCGCCAAAACTTGCTGCTCTTGTTGCATTTGGGGGACTGTCCTTGCAGGCTCATCCTTCTCCACCTGCCCTGGAGAGAGGGGCAGAGGGCCGTGCCCACCCTGGGCAAACGAGTTTCACCAAGTTTATTTGACTGTCCCTACTGCCACCGTGAAACAAGCAAGCAGCCATGGGGTCAAAAGCCTTCCTTGCTGTTTAGAAAATGTTGCCTTTGTAACAGTAGAACTTTGGTCCTAGAAAGTCATGGTTTGTCCTGGGAGTTTGTAGTGATATGTTACAAAAAAAAAAAAAAAAAGCAACATAACCAGCTTAGGGTGACACTTTTTTGTTGTTTGTGTTTGAAGATGTCTCGCTCACTATCATCATTAAAAATCCTTTTCATTAACGTCGTGAAAACTGTGCAGTAGCTTCTTCCTCCAGGAGGAGAATGCCTCCGGGAAGAGAATGCCAAGTGCATTCCACTCTCCCTGATCAGGGATGACAAAAGATGTCCGGAAATGGCGTCCTGGGAGCTGTCCAGGGTGCTGTGCTGAAATTCGAGGCTAGTTGGGGGAAGCACTGCCGGTTCTCTGGGTATAGGCTACAAAAAAAAATTGAGAGAAAATGCAGGGATTGATGCAAGGGTCTGCTCGTCCATTCCCGTGACCGCTGGGGACCTTGTGGCCAACTGGTGGACAGGCCTTCCACTATCTCGCCAGGGCAGACAGTTGACCGTGCAGCACGCTTATCGATGGGGAGGTGTTTGTCTGTAGCCTGCTGCCACTCCAGCCAGTGGGCAGGAATGCAGTCAGGGCATGTCCTGTGCTGACCGTCTTGGCAAACCAATGCAAGTCCCATCATCCCAACAACAAACTTTTTTCTCCTTCATGGTGGGTGGAGGTTTGGGGTTCAATGTCCTTTGGATGCCCGTTGGTGAGTCCTTGACATCTTGAGCTTTTCAGAAATTGTGGTTTTGTTGGGGATGGGGAATAGGGAATGCCGATTTGATACAAACGGTGCACGTAGTAGAGTGATGTCACTTCCGAAAAATCTTCCAGAATTGTTCTTCAGAATTTTGATTGACAGCAGAAGTGGGGTTGGGATGGAAAAGAACAGATCGGCGCTTATTTTCTTAGAGCACACAAAAGACTATGATGGACTGTCAGGGGCTGAGACTGAAGGCGAATGTGAACCCCAAGAAACAGAGGGCAATGGTGGCTTTTTGAGCTGCCACCTTCTGATAGCAGTCGAGGTCCATAATCAGCCTCCAGCCTAATTTTTACCTGGGTGTGGGCCATGAAAACCGTTGTTAAAAACCAGATCTGGGGCTCTTGGTCCCATTTGTGAAGGAAGGAATAGTCCCCCCCGCAAAAAAAAAAAATGAGTGTGCATCTGTGCACATATTCAGCAATGGCTTCTTTAGTGTTTATACTTTGCCCCTTCGTGTGCCTGGGTGGCCTCGGCCCTGCTTTTGCAGAAAACAACTCAGAAACACAAAAACCCACCAGAAGTTCGATTACTATTTTTTTCAATGTTTTCCTACAAGAGCCAAGTAGCACCATGTACAGAATATGCCTTTTTTTTTTTGGAATATTGAAATCGTTCTGCATGTAAAATATGGGATAATTACCTGTTTATATTAAAATTCTGATTCAATTAAATTATCTGAGAATACGCTTGTTTTTTTGTGTGTATGCGGTATCCAGGCAAGGACCTGCGGCATGTGTGGGGGTGTGGCTACGGGTTGCGCTATGTTAAGGGAAACCTCTTGGAAATCGTGGGTACTTGCTTCGAGAAGGGACGAACCTCTAGATTCTTCAGCACATGAAACTGGAGGTTCAATAATTGCTGAGGACTCACAGGTATGTATTTGTACAGCTAAATGGTGATTGCACTATTAATATTAATATTGCACTATTTCCATGCCACTTGGGAAGTCACTGCTTTACCCCTGGGCCCCCAAGACACCCCAATGATCCAACCACTAAGGGGCTCACGCCAACCACTAAGGGGCCCCCAAGACACCCCAATGATTCAACCACTAAGGGGCTCACGCCAGGAATCCCAGTGGACCCCCTAAACCTTGCTTTATTCCAACATGCTGGGAACTTTCCTGTTAAATATTTCCAATGTCAGCCTGCAAATGAAGACCTGTCCCCAGGTTGGGTGGGCAGGTGAGTGGCCATGGGGCAGACCAGGGATTGAAAGGGTTTTGAGCAGCCTTCCTTGAGCTGAAGACAGAGTGTCATGTGTAAGGAGATAGACTCCCCACCTTAGGCTCCTTGTGTGGCTTTGAATGAGTCCCGTACATTCACGTGTTAGTTTTGGCTGCGTAACAAACAGCCCCAGAACTTGGCAGCTTACAGCGGCAACCACTGATTTCCTATGGTTCTGGGAGCTGGCTGGGCGGGTCTTCTGGTCACAGCCTCACTGCTGTGTCTGAGGTCTCTGCTGGGACAGCCGCACTTGGTCATCTTTTAGGAGGCTATCTCAGGCTTGTTCATATGGCGGTGAATGCAGCATGCCCTGCGGGAAGAGACAGCAAAGCCCCAATAGGCAGACGCTTTCAAAACTTCTGCTTTCTGTGGTGTCTCCTGCTGTCCCGTTGCCCGACGTGAGTCACACGGCCAAACCTAGAGTCAGCTTGAGCGAGGACCCCCCGAAGGTGCAGACACAGGCAGATGTGAACCGAGTGGGGGCCAATCCTGCAATAATCTTCTACACTTCTCACTTTATCCTTCTCTTCTTGAGGATGATAGACCTTCCTTCATATGACCACAGTGAAGATTACATGAGGGAACACTGATGATACTCCCCTCTCCCTCCAAGATGTCCTCCCCATACCCCCCAAAACCCTTCAAGCTCCCCGTTCTCTGACCAATGGATGCCACCGCTAATTGGCGAGGGTGGCAGCCTACACCGTGCCTCCCTGGGTTTGGGAAATTCAATATAAGCCTCTTGGAAAACGGAAAATGTTTTACCCCCAAGGAAAGATTTCTCAAAAAGGGTGTTTCAGTCTGCCGTTCAACAGAGGGGCCCTGGCCCGGAGTCGGGGGTGTCTACCGCTGGGTTTCTGGAACTTCCTCCTGGGTCTTGGGTCTCAGCACGCTGGCTTGTCAGAATCCCACCTGTTAATGCCATGGGTGTGTCTGTCTAGGCCACACTCAGTCGCCTCTGTGAGCACTTACGGGGCCGGGCCTGGGAACCTGCATTTTAATGGCCTCCGCTTCACTCCATACCCCTGTGCATTCAGCTGACGGGGGTCTCCATTCTGCCTTCGCCTGTGCCAGGGATCAAAATATGCCACCCCAAAACATGCCACTTGGGCACATTGATTATTTCGAGTTAAAGAATGGATGCTATTAATAAGCTGTAGGCCAGGGCTGGGTGCGCTGGCTCGCACCTGTAATCCCAGCACTCCAGGAGGCCGAGGTGGGAGGATTGCTTGAGGTCAGGAGTTCGAGACCAGCCTGGGCAAGAGTAAGACCCCCGTCTCTATGAAAAATAGAAAAATTAGCCGGGTGTGGTGATGTGCACCTGTAGTCCCAGCTACTCGGGAGGCTGAGACAGGAGGATCACTTGAGCCCAGGACTTTGAGGTTGCAGTGAGCTATGATGATGCCACTGCACTCTACCCAGGGCGACAGAGCTAGACTCTGTCTTAAAAAATAATAATAATAAAAGCTTGTGAGTAGAGTCTTCCCATGTGGACCCCTCTAGATAAAAACACAGCCCAGGTGACACCTTAATTGCAGCCTTGTGAGACCCTGACACCAAGCTCAGATGTTCCCACAGGCACCCGATCGACAGAAATCGCAAGATAATAAGTATGTGCATTGTTTTTATTCTTTAACTGTGTGACACAGCAATAGGAAACTAATAAGATAGAATAGTGACCTGATTCGAGGTGTTGTGCAGATTGAGTTATTTCATGGAGAGCACACAGAATATCTTTCCTAAGTGCTAACAAATTATACATGATTGGCATCAGCATTTTCCCTAACCTCCTGGTAGAGGCGTCTCCATCTCCACTCCTCTTGCCCCTAGAGAAGGACCGGAAGGTGCAAGGGGCTTCAGGTGCAAATTCCAGATGCCTCGGCCTTGGGCCGTTTGGTATAAGTCCCTTAAAGATCCAAATTCCTGGGCAGACTTGGAAGGTTCCAACACCGATGTTTCAGTGCTTCCTTGTGGCTTTAGTCTGTTTTGGCAAGTCATGTTTTTCTAGGAATTTGTCCTTTTTGTCTAGGTTTTCCAAATTTGGGGCCTTAGGTCTAAAATAATCTCTTTTCATTTCTTTGGTCTTTGAAGTTATGTCCAAATTTCAATTTATAATATTTTTGGTTATTTTTTTCTTCTTCCCTAATCAGTCATGTTAGAAGTTTGTTGATGTCACTAGTTTTTTTTATTATTATTATCTCAAATTCTGTGGGTACAAATATTGTTAGGGTTACATATCTTACCCCTGCCTCCCCCCCATACCCCGCTATGCCAGAGCTTCAAGCGTGTCCAGTCTCCAAATGGTGCACCCTGCACCCACCATGTAAGTGTGTTTTTTCTTTTTAAGACTGACTTTCATCTTTGCCAATCTATTGTAGCTTTGTTTTAAATTTTGTTGTTTTATGCTCTTTATGCTTTCCTTCTGTCTACTTTAATTGGGTTTCTTGTGCTGTTCTGCTTATAATTTCCTTAAATTGGATGTTGACCTTGTTTGTGTTCAGCCTTTTTTTTTTTTCTTTTCTTTTCAATGGTGGACATCTAAGGTTCCACATTTCTGATTATACAAAATAAGTTAAATAAGGCTGGTCAAGGTCACTCACACCTGTAATCCCAGCAGTCTGGGAGGCCAAGGCGGGAGAATTACTTGAGGCCAGGAGTTCGAGAGCAGCCTGAGCAACAGTGAGACCCCGTCTGTACAAAAAACAGAAAAATTATCCAGGTGTGGTGTTGCAAGCTTGTAGACTCAGCTACTTGGGAGGCTGAGGAAGGAGGATCACTTGAGCCCAGGAGTTTGAGGCTGCAGTGAGCTATGATCACACCACTGCACTCTAGCTGGGGCGACAGAGGAAGACTCTGTCTAAATAAATAAATCAGTGTCTTTAAAAAACAAAAAACAGAAAGTACTGCCTCACTGGTTGTTACCCTCAGTTCAAATGGAAAAGAAACCACTTGGGTTTGTGGACTTAGGGTGGTGAAACACTGCCGTTTTCAGGGTGTATTTTGCAATTATTAATAACAAGAAGGGTGCTTTAGGTGTTTTGTTGTTAGCCTTTGGGAAAATGGATCAAAGTAACTGAAAATCTTAGTAGGTTATTAAGTATGAACATGTCCGATATCTTTAACACATTAACTGCTATGTGAGTTGTATTTAATTCACGCTAGTTTTGAGCCTGGGGCCTCGTGAAGCATGTGTAACTCAGGCATCTCTTCACCTTGGGAGCCACGAAAACTATTTTTCAAGTTGCCTATAACTCACACACAGAAAACAATAACAAATTTTTCATTAAATGAGAAAGGATTGCTTTGTTTTTGAAGTTTTTGTCTTATTTTCATAATAAAACACCATGGCTCCAAGAAAAAAAAATTTTTTTCTAGTGTGCAAGTCAATGTGTTACGTACTAAGTTTGCAAGTTGGTATCTATGACATTTCACTCTGACGCTTCTTGTTTTATTTTTATTATGAAGGTACATCCTCATTCTTTCAAATGCATGGTTTGGCTTGTGATTACGTTTCAATTTTTTTTAGAGCAATTTTTTTGTGAAGCCATGGATAAGTCAAAAATCTGTGTTATTTTCAAATATGAGTGTTGTCGTGCAACCAATGCAGCACAGACAGCTCGAAATATCCACAAAGTGTTTGGGAAGCATGTGGCTAATGAACGAATAGTACTTCGATGGTTTGAGAAGTTCCATCTTGGTGATTTTAATCTTGAAAATGAGCCACATGGGCGACCTGAGACCAAGGTGGATAATGCTGAACCGAAAGCTACAGCGGAGGCAAACCCATCTCAACCTCCGAGTGAATTAGCAGCAAGGTGTGACATTACCATTCCAACAACATCATATTCACAAGTTTCTTTGCGACGTGAGTGCTTACACTACTGAGAAATGTGGAAGCAAATGGGAACCTTTTTCAATATTGATGGCATTCAATTCTTTCTCTCTAGTATGAACTCTCACATCTAAAAAAAATCGAAAGAACACCCAAGGCTTTTTTTACATCTCACCAAACACTATGGTCTTGTGCTCAGCAACGCAAAACGCCTGTGTTGTAGGATTCTCAACATTTCTTAGACACAGAGCGTTTCCCTGCAGTGTGGTTGCCCAAAGGCGTCTTAAACGATGAGCGTCCCTGGACGGATTTTCATTCTGGTGGCACCTATCGGGTTTTTCCTAAGTGTCACTTGTCACCTGACTTCCTGGAGCTATCATTGAAGGTGTTCCTATAGCTACTGCATTCCTTGGGCTTCTCTCCAATAGCTTCTCTTTTCCACACAGCAAGAATCTGAACCGAAGGTTGTAACATACAGATTGCACTTAGAGGTTTCTCTCTAGAGTGAGTTAACCTTGTGGCTTATTGAATGCTACTTCATACTGATTGGAAGGGCGAGGGTCCACCAAAGGATTGTCTTCACTGGTTTCATGGCAATCTTACCAGATGGTTCCCAGCAATCCGTCTCCTGGCATTCGAACCTTGTGTATGTAGTCTTCTCCCTCATTGTATCAGGATCAGGGTGTGTGTGTGTGTGTGCGCGCGTGCGTGTGTGTAACAAATACAACATGGAAGAAGTAAAAAGATGTCTTTCTGAGGCTGTGCCATAAAAGATATTGTGCCATCCGTGTTGGTTCTTTTGAGGGGAATTTTCTTCGACATCATAAAAAAAAAAAAAAAAAAACAACTCAGCCCTGGGGATATGTCCCCATGGTGGGGAGTTGCAAGTCCCCTGACAACAGCCAGCATTAACTTTCCAGGCATGTGAATAAGCTATCTAATGACCTTTCGTCATCGAAGACTTCAGAGGACCACAGCTCTGGCTGACGTCTTGACTGTAACTTCATGAGTGATCTTGGGGCACGACTACAGAGCTAAGCTGTTCTCGAATTCCTGACCTACAGAAACTGTGAGATAATGCACGTCTGTTGTTTGGAGCCAGAAAGTTTTAGGGAGTGATTTTTGACACATGAACAGATAACTCATACATGTGGTGTGGGATGGGAACTTTGCCTTTCCCAAAGTTATTGCATTTGCATCAATCGATCATGCACAGAAAAGTAAGTTTTTTTTTTCAAATAACACAAATTTATATATATTTTTTATTTTAGCGTATTATGGGGGTACAAGTGTTAAGGTTACGTATATTGCCCATGCCCCCCCTCCCCCCTTGAGTCAGAGCTTTAAGCGTGTCCATCCCCCAAACGTTGCACATCTCACTCGTTGTGTTTGTATATACCCATCCCCTCCTCTCCCCTCCCACCTGCCCAACACCCGATAAATGTTACTCAATATGTCCACTTAGGTGTTGATCTGTTAATACCAATTTGCTGGTGAGTACATGTGGTGCTTGTTTTTCCATTCTTGAGATACTTCACTTAGTAGTATGGGTTCCAGCGCTATCCAGGAATATACAAGAGGTGCTAGATCACCATTGTTTCTTAAAGCTGAATAGCACTCCGTGGTATACATATGCCACATTTTATTAATCCACTCATGAATCGATGAGCACAATTCACAATTGCAAAGCTGTGGAAGCAACCCAAGTGCCCATGGATTCATGAGTAAGAGTTTTTAGTGAAAGATTTTCCATAATAATTACATTCGTAGGGTTTTCCTCCACTGAGTTCTCATGTGTTTCTTAACAGAGGAGAAATGATTAAAGGCCTTTCCACAGTCACTGCACTCATAGGGGTGCTCTCCGTTATGAATTCCCTTGTGTGCTTTAAGAGAAAAGCTACCGCTGAAGGATTTTCCACACTCCGTGCATGAGTAGGGTTTTTCTCCAGTATGAGTTCTCACGTGCTGTGCCAGCTGTGAGCACTTCCTAAAGGTTTTCCCACAATCCTGACATTCATAAGGGTTCCCCCTGATGAATGCTATTGTGTGCAGCAAGGGCAGAGCTTGCGCTGAAAACCTTTCCACACCGATTGCATCCAAAATGATTCTCCCCAGTATGCACTCTTTGGTGCCTTTTGCGGACACATTGAGTGTGGGAGACATGAAAACACTGGGCACGTTCGTAGCGTTTTCCTCCAGCGTGAATTCTCAAATGCTCAAGATGAGTAGGTGTGACTTTAGGAGCAGAGAAATAATGACGCCTAAATTCTAATAAATATAGTAACTCTCTTTCACAAGGAAAAAGGAATCCAAGCCCCTTCAGTCAATATCCAGGGTGATTGTGGGTATCTGGTCCCAGGAGCCCAAGTTCAAACACAGATTTCAAAATCTCCAAATCCTTTATCCTTAGAACATATAAAGTCAGGACAAGAAACAGGTCTTGGCCGGGCGCGGTGGCTCACGCCTGTAATCTCAGCACCTGGGAGGCCGAGGCTGGCGGATGGCTCGAGGTCAGGAGTTCGAAACCAGCCTGAGCAAGAGCGAGACCCCGTCTCTACTACAAAATAGAAAGAAATTAATTGGCCAACTAATAGATACAGAAAAAATTAGTCGGGCATGGTGGCACATGCCTGTAGTCCCAGCTACTCGGGAGGCTGAGGCAGGAGGATCGCTTGAGCCCAGGAGTTTGAGGTTGCTGTGAGCTAGGCTGATGCCACGGCACTCACTCTAGCCTGGGAAACAAAGCGAGACTCTGTCTCAAAAAAAAAAGAAAAGAAAAGAAACAGGTCTTTAGTTCACAAGGAGGATGTTAGACCCACAGCTCCATGAGGGCGAGGAACATGTCTATTTCATTCATCTCTGTACCCCCGAACCCCAGAAAGGAGCTTGGAACACAAATGTGCTTAAGGTAGACTTGTGAGAAGTGATGCCAGTGAACATGGCAGAGTAGGGAACCCCAGAATGCCACCCTCTTCACAGAAACAGAGAATACATGTGCAAAATTGCTCTCCTGTTGCACGTGGGAAGTGCCCAGCTACTTGGCCGTCACCACCTGGTCACATGGGGGCAGGGACATGTTGCAGCAGGAGGGAAGAGACGAGAGGGTCAGGCTTCCTGGGGTGAGTTGGGGTTTGGGGGCCTGTCTGGTGTATTCAAGTCAGGCAGCTCCATCAGCAGCCGGGGAACGCGTGTGCCTCCAGATGAAAGAGCAGGTTCCGCAGCAGAAGAGTTCACTCATTGTCAGAAGGAAAGCCAGATACCACAGCCTCTGCATGGGGGGGGGGGCACACCCAGCACCTGGAGCCACTGCAGTCCTCATGGGAGCAGCACATATGTCAGTTACAGTCCTTCAAAATACCAGCAATGGCTAGGTGTGATGGCTTGCACCTGTTATCCCAGCTTCTCAGGTGGCCGAGGCAGGAGGATCACTTGAGGCCAGGAGTTCGAGACCAGCCTGGGCACCCTAGCAAGACCCCCATCTCTACCAAAAAAAATTTTTTTTTTTAATTAGCCAGGCATGGTGGTGCACATCTGTGGTTCCAGCTACTCAGGAGGCTGAGGCAGGAGGATCGCTGGAGGGAGCCCTGGGGTTTGAGGCTGCAGTCAGCTATGACACCACTGCACTCTAGCCTGAGAGACAGAGTAAGATCCTGTCTCGAAATGATAATGCCAATAATAATACCAGCAATGTTTTTTATGTATTACAGGAGCAACCCAAGCAGCAGTGCCACCCCTCTCCCAGGGGTGCTGGATGTCCAGTTGCAGGCATGGGTTGGCCCTACGTCTGTCCCACGTGCAGGGGGAAGGTGGGTTGACTCGAGTTGGGTCATTCTGCACAGCCCTCATTGCCTCATTACACTCTCTAATGGGTCACAATAAAAAGAACTTTATTCTTGACCCAATAAAAAGACTTTATTCTTGACACAATAAAAAAACTTTATTCTTGACACAATAAAAAGAACTTTATTCTTGACCCAACATTGATCTCCTGTTTTCATATCTTTTTCATTGATCTCCTGTTTTCATATCTTCCATCCTGGAAGACTTCTTGATAGAATTTTCTTACTTATTTACTTCTATTTTGTTTTATTAATTAATTAACCTTAAAAACTTTTTTGAGACAGGGTCTCATTCTGTCACCCAGGCTGAAGGGTAGTGGTGTGATCACAGCTCATCACAGCCTTGAACTCCTGGGCTCAAGTGATCCTACTGCCTCAGCTTCCCAAGTAGCTGGAATTACAGGTGCCTGCCACCACCTCTGGCTAACTTTTTAAAAATCATTTGGTAGAGTTGGGGTCTTGCTATGTTGCCCAGGCTGGTCTCAGCCTCCTGATCTTAAGCAATCCTCCATCCTCAGACTCCTAAAGTGCTGGGATTACAGGCATGAGCCACCATGCATGGCCATTTTTTAGAATTGATCCATATCATTTGCATATATTTATGGTATACAACAAGAAGTGTTGACAGTGGTCTCCCTCTTATCCATGGTTTCACTTTCTGCAAAACCCATTACCTGCAGCTGATCACTGTCTGAAAATATTCAATGAAAGTTTCCAGAATAATTCGTAAGTTTTAAATTATGCCCTGTTCTCCTTCCGAGTGCGTATTATGAGGGAAAAAACAGTGTAACTACAAAACACTAAATGATCCTTCTGCCTAGACTACACTAAATCCTGTAGCATCTGATGTAAAAATTAATTAATAAAAATGACGGTAACAGAGAGTGAGGTGCACCATGACTCGTAAAAGTCTCCTTCCTCCTCCCACGAATTTCTCCCCACAAAACCATGCACTCGTCACACGGTTTGCCTTTCAAATGCATTTAATAAAGAGCAGTTTGGGAATGCCAAAGTGTCACGGTGCAGGGTGGGAAAGAGGGTGCACGTTAAAAAAAAAGGCTCCTAAAAATCGGGAAGGCTCAGGCTGGGTCACCGGGCCGGGCCGGGCCCCTGCCCAAGGGTGCTCAGCTACTCGGTTGCGTTTTCGTTTTCGTTCTGGTCTCCGGTCTCCGCGACTCCCTCTGCGCTCCCCTCTCTCTCGGCCTCCCTGGCCAGGCTGTCCGCCCTCAGGGCCTCAGCCAGCCTCTGCCTGGCCCTCTTGACCCTGCGCTCCTGCCTGCGGATGTCTGCGGTCCTCACCGGCTGGCTGGGCAGGGGCAGCGGCGGGAGGTGGAGACCCGCTCCCTGGCTGCGCTCCGCGGGCGCTGCTGCTGCAGACGGGCCGGGTGCGCGCCCAGGGCTGCCGCCGGGACCCGCAGCGCCAGCCCCGCCCGGGCACTGCTCTCCAACCCCAGGGGTGATGATTCTCAAGGGGTTTGCAAAATCTAGTAGGCTACAAGGTTCTCCCTCGCTGTCGCAGGCCTGCAGCCCCTGCAGCCTCTGGTAGGCACAGAGTTGCTGGGGCCTCTCCAAGTGCTCCTGCCCTAGCTTGCGCCTGACCTGGGCGCCGGGGTGGCACCTGACTGTGGTCACCGGCTGCGGGAAGATGCAGCTGGTCTGCCTGGTCGGTAGCTCCGACCTCAGAGCTCGTCTCCGCCTGGCCTTGGCCACGTGGACCTCTCGTTTCTTCTGCAAAGCCGGGGGTATCATGCTCCTCCTGAGCCTCCCCTGGAAAGAGAAAACAGAATGCGAAATTTAAACATCATCTACCGAAGATCAGCTCGGCTCCGCGGGACCTTCCAGCCAGCCTCTCGGCCTGGGGGAGGTGTGTGTCCGGCTGCGCTGCTCGCACCGAGCCTCGGGGAAGTCCGTGCAAATGCAGATTTCTGGACCTGAACTCGAATAGTTCTGGAGAGGGGCCCAAGAGTTTGCACGTCCCGGGGCTCCCAGATGGGAGCTGGTGGCGCCGGAACAGGCCCGCACATGGAGGCCGGATCCTGGGACCTCACACAGCTGATGGGAGCCAAGGACAGAAAGGTCAAGATCACTCACTACCCAGCACCGATTCCAGACCGCGTGGCTCCTGCGTCCTCCCCAAGGAGGCTGCGCTTTCCTCTTCCCTGTCATCATCGGCTGATGCCTCCAAACCTGCCCTCACGGGGACCACGGGGGTCACAGGCGACCTCGCACCCCCAGACCGCAGGTCTCTCCGTGTCCCTTTTTACTGTGCTTTGGGACACAGCATCCCCTTCCGGTGCCCACAGCTCCTCTACCCTCCCGTCTCCAGAGAAGTCACACCTTACTCAATCCTTAATCCACACTTCCACACCCAGACCCACCCTTACCCAAAATGTCCCTGCTCATAAACATAAACCTCAGAGACACCCTATTGCCTTCCTGTAGTGCTAACAAATTCACTTCATCACAATCAGACCATGACAGAAACGTTCGGTGCTCTACTGCAGGAGATGATTCATTACTAAGATTCGAAATCCTTTCTCCCTCTAACCCAACTGTGAAACTCCCAGCCTCACTGATCTGCTTCAAAGGCAAATCTAATCAGGTGCACTCTCTAGTTTAAGCCCTTCATTTCTGTACCTCCCATTTTACTTCTGTTGTCCTGGCGTAATTAATGCCACCCCTTTCGTCACCCAAGATGGTCTCAGTTTGGCGGGAAAACTACTTTCCCCTCTAGTTATAATAAGATAGGGAACCGGCAGGGTCTGCGTGATAAGGAGTCATAAGACCCCAACCAAGGTCTCTGATAAAACAAGAGGTGATGGAGAAGCCACCCAAACCCCACTAAAACCAACAGGGCCACAAAAGATGACCTCGGGTGACCTTCAGTGCTCATTCCGCCCTGTTTATAGTGCATTAGCATATTAGAAGACACTAGAGTTGGCAAATACTATGGCCACTCCCAGAAGTTACCCTATATGGTTTTTAAAAAGGGACAGATCTTCAGTTCCAGGAACTCCCACTCCTTCCCCAGAAATCTCATGAATAATCCTCCCTCCCTTTAACATAAAATTAAAATAGAAGTTACAAAATAAGATGCCAGAAACTCACAAAGTGCCGCTGTCTGTTGGTCTGAGAGCGAGCTGCTGCCCTGTCTATGGGGTAGGCTCCCTTTTCTTCTTTTCTTACTCCAACAAACTTGCTTTTGCCCTACTCTGTTGGCTTGCTCTCGAATTTTCCTGAGCAAAGCCAAGAACCCCATTGGCCTTCAGGACAAACTGGGTCCACTTTCCTGTATCAGTGGAGCACCTATCATGTGCCAAGCTGTTCACTAGAACTTGGGATCCAGTTTGAACTTGGTAAAAATCACTGCCCTGTTTATTTTGATCTTGGTGAGAGGATGCGATAAACAGACTAACGAATTTCTTATAGAATGTCAAATATAATTAAGTTCTCTGATGAACAAGGCAGAGAGAGAGAGAGAGAGACGGAGTGAGAGAAGAGAAAGACACTTATTTCCGTTAACAGTGATGGTTGAGTTTAGGGAAGGAATAGCCGATCACATGATTTTTAACCAGAGAACTAAATTTAAAAAAGAAAGTTTGTGGGGTTGGGGAGCCCGGGCATATTCTGGTTAATGAATTTTCCAGAGAGGGGGGACAATTTGAACAATGCAGGGTCACAGAATTCTACTTCTCCTTCCTCATGTCATTATGGGCTTAACAATGAAAGCCTGGCCTGTGATCCCAAGGTAGCTCCATACACCAAAAGGCACAATATCTTGACTACTACTCCACAGATGATATTAACGCCTGGGATAGAACTTGCCCCAGGACATCATCTTGTTTTAGGAACTAGGGTCCGCTAATGTAAAGAGGTTTTACAGGAGGAAGGACACACGGGGAGACTTTTTGCTGCCACTGTGGATCTCGAACTCACCAGAGCAGGCTGGGTTGGATAGGATGGAGACACAGGTCCCTCCGTGGTCATGGTCGTAGTGTTCGTCCAGCTCCAGTGCCGAGACGCAGATGTCCTGGTGTTTGCTGGGAAATGTGGCAAACTTCCTCATCTGGCTCTTCTTTTATAGGGGAGGAACGTGGATAATCCAATCAGTAGAAAATCCAGAGGAGACATCCTGTCTTCAATCCACGGAGTTTTCGAGAATCCTAAACCTTTATGCAAAATAAAAATGATATAGGATTAATCACACTGCCAAATAGTGTTGAGAAAAGAAAAGGTTTAATACATTTGTGTAGGGGGGGGGTCTGGTATTTCCAGTTAAGATCAGTGTTTTACATGTTTCCTTTTCCCACTGCGACTTCAGCATCTTTGAACACATTCTGTAGAAATAGGAATGGAAATTTCTATGTACAGAAATTTTGATGCAATATTTGTTTTAATAAGAAAAATTAAAGACCATTTAAATTTTTATCAAAAAAAGAATGCCCAACACATTTATTCACAATCTTGTAGAATAAATATATCTCACAGCCGTTACAAATAGATTAAAATTTTGTCTATTTATGTTTCGTGTGATTATCGATAAATTTGAGATTATTTTAATCATTTTACTCTTCCCCTAGGGTTTTACTTAACTGATTCATGTTCCTTTTGTCCTTTACTTGACTGACTTTAGAGTAAATATTGTATTATTTTATCATTCTCTCTATAAACTTGTTAGTTACAATCACACCCAAACCCATGTAGTTATGCTAATGATTGAATCATGAATCCTTTATATAGTCTGAAACAAACCATTACTTTAATCCCTCCCTCCAAATGCTAATACCTTAGAGCACTTTTCATTCTGTTTCTACCTTCTCTGACTTTTGCGTTAATGTTGTCATGCATATTAAGTCTACGTATATTTTATTCTCCATGAGACCTTTCTATGATTGCTTCACAAAAACAATCTTCCTTAACATTTTTCTATATTTTTTCCTTTCTGTCCTCTTCATTTGTTCCTGAATTTTTAGTTTTCAATCTAGGATTGTTTTCTCTTTGGACCTGAGACCTCACTCTAGTATTTTTTTTTTTTCTAATTCAAGCCTGCAAACGATGAAATGTTTCCATTTGCACCTCTCCAAAGGCATCTTTGTTTGTTGGCAATATTGCTACTGGGTACAGATTTCTGGTTTGACAGACGTCTATCAGTTCTTTAAAATTGGTGCTCCCTTGATGCCCATCTCGTTGTATTGATGTTGAGACATTATTAGTCACCAGGCTTTTTCTTGTTTCTTTGGCCTCTGCACTCACTAAAATCTTTCTCATTATCTTTGGTTTGTAGACCAAGGTGGTAGAGCTCCCAGCTCATTATTGCTTCCTGCATATTTACTTTGCCTAGTGGGTGTGGAGTTAATTGCATCTGTGGGTTGATGTCTTTCACCAACATGCAATGTGCATGAATATTTTCACTTCTGACGTCCATTCTTTGTCCAGTTCTTTCTCCTCCTCCTGTTAATCACATCCCACTTGTCTTTAACTCTCTTCTGAATTTTCCAATGTTGTTCACCCTGTGCTTTGGTTGGGATATTGAACTGTCTTCCACTTCAGTAACAGCTCAGTCTCTTCTCAATTTCTTGCGTCCTTAATTGCAGCATTAAATGCAAAACACAATACATAGCTTCAATTTAAAAAGAGGTAGAAGAGCAGCTTCATCATCAATGAGGTGATGGCTTTTCCTTTTGCTACAATAAAATTCACAATGGAGAGGAGAAAATTATAACCTGGATCATATTATATTAAGAGCTGCTATTCATCAAAACTCATCAGTAAGAGAGAGTGGGTGGAAAGCCACAGAGTGGGAGAAGATATTTGCATTTCTTACATCCCATGAAGTACATCAAGCCTGAATATATAAAGAATTCTGTCAACCAAACTGACAAAAATAATAAGAAACCAAATAAAAAAATAAGAAATAAAAAGCCCTCTTGGAAAATGGGTGAGAACTTGAATAGGTCCTGCACAAAAGAGGATAAATGAATGGATGATAAAAATGTGAACAAATTTTAACCTCTTTTAAAAAATGGCAATGAGATCCTAGTATACACATCAGTTTAGCTAAAATAAAAAAGGCAGCAATACCAAGTGCTGACAAGGGTATGGACCAATCAGATCATTAACATAAGGCGAGGGGGATTTTAAATTGGAGTAACCACTTTGGAAAAATGTTTGGCAGCATCTGTTAGAGCTGTCTGTATGTCTACGCTGTTCCCCTGCACACAAACAATACCAACAGGGCCGGGCGTGGTGGCTCACACCTGTAATCCTAGCACTCTGGAAGACTAAGGCAGGAGGATTGCTTGAGCTCAAAAGTTCAAGAAAACAGAGCTATGTTTTCACCACTGCACTCCAGCCTGGGTGACAGAGAGAGACCCTCTCTCAAACAAAACAAAACAAAACCCAAATAAACTAATAACAAACACAATCTCAACAGTTTCCTGCAGTTTCTACCCAAGTTTTTCTTATTATTCTCATCCTAGTTTCCTTCTACAAATTTTCCTGGTTTGATCTTTGGGAGGCAGCCAGACACTGACTATTTTGCCAATTTGGACCTGGGGCTAGAAGATGTGAGCAACTTTCTCCCACCTATGTGTGTGCGTGTGTGTTGTATATTCAAAACATTGTGTTAATAAATTTTTTCTTAAATTCCTATTAAAATGAATGTGTTTTACTGTGGGAGACTGAAGCCTTAAAGAATACTATAAGGGTAAGGTAATAAATAAACACAGGATAAGATAGCTCAGCTACCACTATTTGCAACCACTCATGACTTAGTGGGTCTGTGCAGGTATCCCAGCTTGGAAACTTAAAAAAAAAAAAGATTCAGCAAAACATGATCATGATCAATCCTTCAGTTCCAACCACAAATCCCCTAGATCCATGGAGGTCAGCCTGTAATGTTAAGTGACACCACCGTGCAAACCTCAAAATTCAAACTGTAGTGAACTCAGCAAGGCAGACAACCTTATTCCTTCAGGAAATAATTTACACACACACACACACACATGCACATACATGCTCCACCTCTCCTCTCTCTCTACCTCCAATCCCAAAATGAGTGGGCTAGAGAGATCTCAAAAATTCTTCAGAAACACATCAACCAGTTGCACAGTGTAGGTTTTATAAATATCCTGAATAAAACATAATATAAAACCAAGAAACAAACTGGAACACCATTGGGGAGATTTGAATACTGATTCGATACTTATTAATAGCAAGAACATATTTTCATGTTTGTGAGTCATCCTGGTGTTGTGCTCTTGTCCCAGTCAGCTCTGATCCTTACAAGATATCCAAATATTTCACAGATAAAATGACACGCCTTCGGGAACCTGTTGCAGGTTAATTCCACTGGAATGGAATCAACATGGTAATGAGGTGATAGTTTTGGAAGCCAGGTGAGGGAACTGGTTTTTCTATTCTCTCTGCTTTTGTCAGATTTTGGAACAATTCAGAACAAAAGTTTAGTAAAAATGGTATACTCAGCTCACGAATCACTGCTTTAAAAAAAAAAAAAAAAGGATGTTACAAATACGAAGGAATCTCTCTAAGCACTTGTTTCTGATCCCCTTGGACTCAGAATGCATGTAGAGACAATCATTTCATTCACCATCTAGAAGTCAGTGATTTTTATTCTCTTCCTTGAACTGTCTGAGATCTAAAAATCAATCACCTCATTCTACGTTCTTGGAATTCCTTATGCGCTTTAATTATTCCGTTGGACGCAAGTCGCCACTTCATCTCTGAAGTCGCTGATCTCAAGGAACTTTTCACACAGGTGATTATTCTAATTACCTCTTTCTTCACTGATTGCCACGAATTCAACTTTCTCTTTGCCCTGTTGCTGCAGCGGATACAATTAACTGCAGAGTTAAATCGTCACGGGCTCTTTCAATGTACTAACGCCTCCCCTACTCCCTCCCGTATATGGATACAATTAATCCTGCCTGGATTTCAGATTTTACCGTGTCATGTGGATGTGCTGCAAAGCCCAAAACATCCTGAAACCACGGAAAAAGGTTCTTCTTCTTGACTTGCGGTTGAAGAACTTGGAGCTCTTAAAAAAGATATTCTGATGTCCTGGCCCCTCCCGCAGAAATCCTCATACTCTTGGTCCGGAAGGCATCCAGGTGTGAAAAACCCCCCAGGTGTGTTTCATGCAAGCCTAGGTCCAGGACCACAGGCTCCAAAGCAGCTAGAGAAGTGGCATACCATCCTTATGTGTCCTCCAGTCCTTTGGGGAGTTGCAAAATTCCTACAGCCCAGCCTGCAGCCAACATCAGTAGAGTAAGAATTAATGGGAGTGGGCACAGCCATTTGTGTTTTTCTGTTTGGCTTGTTTAAGCTCTCCAGGTGGTGTCAATATACACCCAGATTGAAAACAATTAAAGTGGATTTATTCCCATTTGAACTCCCACTAGTTATCAATGAATGATCTGATTACTCCATGACCTTGGCAGCACTTGGCTTGGACGTTTTGTCCATTTTAGCTAAACTGATGTGTGTACAATAGTATCTCCTTGTGATCTTTATTAGCATTTTCCTGACACGAAAGGGGTTAAACATTTGTTCACAATTTTACCAACCATTTGTCCTCTCTTCAGCAGAGTCTACTGAAGTTTTTTACCCCATTTTAAAGTGAATTTTCAGTATTTTTTTTCCCTTTGACAGAATCCAATAGATAAATACTGTATTCTGGCTTGATGGGCCTCACCATATGCAGGGAATGCAGATATCTTCTCCCATTCTGTGGTTTTTACAATGCCTCTTTTTTTTACTGATGGATTGTGATGAAGAGCAAAAGAAAAAAAAGAAAGAAAAAGATAGCATTATGGCATTATGGTGTTATCAAATATATCATTTCATAATTGAAATCTTTCTCAAGCCCTTTTCAAAGATGTTTATCGTTATGTGCAAAAACTGCATGCTTGTGAATCTGCCCAAGAAATTTGACCACACAGAGTATCCTATAGTAGATAGTCTACATTCAGTTAATCCCCACAACAACTCTATTTAGCAAATACTATTTTCCTTGTTTCTGTTTTTGCATGAAAAGTTAACGGACAGAGAGGTTATGACTTACATATAACCTCTGTGTTAGTTAGCCAAATGACACAACCAGCAAAGATCTGGATTTTGGGGTTTAAAACATGTTTAAAAGTGTCTCTGCTTTGCTAAAATATTCATCAGAATATAATTTTTACCCAAGACAATAAATGTATCAAGGAAAGCTTTGTTCTTGACCAATGAAGGTATCAATAAAAATTTTCAAAAAATAGATTAAAATGATGATCCAAATTCTAATTATCTCCTTTCTATTTTGCATTTTATTATATGCAAAAGAAAAGCTGTCTCTTCACTGTGAAGCTCTCTTCCACCTATTATTGAATTAAAGCTATTTATTGTGTTTTATATTTAGCATGGCAACTAAGAATATAAGAAATTAAGAAGAGATTGAGCCTAGGCTAGATTACTAACATCA